>CP049706.1:6142732-6164468 GCA_004148225.2 Heterodera glycines | reverse complement strand
AAAAAAAATTTCTATATAATGGAAAAATTCTTCGAATGCCTCCCCCAATGAGTACATATTTTAATATAGGCAATTTTCGTAACAAAGTGCAGTCAAATTTTCAAATTTTTTTTCAAAAAAACTTTCACTTGGGAAAATTTTATTGATTAAATTGAAATTTTTGAAAATTTTGTTTTTAAATGCGCGGTCCGCGGCCGCGGCATTTTGAATGCGCGATGCGCGGTGCGCGGCCGCGGTTTTTTTTTTTGCGCGGTGCGCCGCGCATTTTTAAGCACTGGTAAGAATGGGGGTCTGGTGAGAAAAGAGAAGGGAATTGGAGAGGAATGAGAAATTTTTTAGAAAAAAAAATATTTTTTTTATTTCATTTAAAGTATTCCTCCATAATCGTATATGTTGTAGTGGCTAAACCTTCTGACCTTCAGTGTTTTTCTCTTGGGTTCAATTCCTCAACGGAACAGAAAGTTTTTTCATATTTTCTTTACATTATTTCAATTGAAATTTAATTAATAAAGAAAATATTCCAACTTTTATTTTTCTTTAATTTTTAAACAGCCTAAAATCACAAATTAACCTTGGTCATTTTTTGACAAATTATGTTAACTAATCTCGCTGAAAATATCAAAATATTCCGGCGGCGCCTATCGGCACCGCCGCCCCCCCCCCCCCACAATGTTCCCAAAAAGTTTTTTGGAACCGCCCACAAAAACGCGATTTAAAAAATTAATAGATTGTTAATTTATTCAAAAAAAATCCAGAATTTTGGGACTCAGAAAATCCAAGATTCCCCCCCCCGCATGAAAATTTAAAAAAAAATTTCTATATAATGGAAAAATTCTTCGAATGCCTCCCCCAATGAGTACATATTTTAATATAGGCAATTTTCGTAACAAAGTGCAGTCAAATTTTCAAATTTTTTTTCAAAAAAACTTTCACTTGGGAAAATTTTATTGATTAAATTGAAATTTTTGAAAATTTTGTTTTTAAATGCGCGGTCCGCGGCCGCGGCATTTTGAATGCGCGATGCGCGGTGCGCGGCCGCGGTTTTTTTTTTTGCGCGATGCGCGGTCGCGGCCGCGGCAATTTGAATGCGCGATGCGCGATGCGCGGCCGCGGTTTTTTTCTGTGCGCGCTCCAGCCCTGTTGCACAACGGACTCGAACATCGACCCTCCTCCTCCCTTTGCTTTTATAGAAATTAACTTTTGATTTTTAAAAATTTTTTGAAAAAGGTGTCATACCATCTAAACTATTATCGAAAAAGAACTTTATAAAGTTTGAAGATTCATGTTGCCTTTCAAGTCATTTTTTGCGGCGCGCTTTTTCAAAAACTTTCGGGGAACAGGGGGATCCGGCGGTGCCAATAGGCGCCGTCGTGAAATTTTTACATATTTTGGATGCAATTTTTTTTAGGGTTTTTTTTTATTTGGAAGTCCCGTTTTGATTGATTTATAATTAAACGAACAGTGATGGACACTGAGCAAATTCCGCAGAGGCCCCGCACGGTGGACACGGAGGAGTATGTTCGGACCCGGATTGAACAAATTGCCGAGCTTTTGGAGGTGAACGAAATTTTTTTTTTTTAACAAAAGTCATGAAAACACGTTTCCAAGTGCTTTCGGGGTCGTTGATCAGTGATCACGAATCCGGCAAAAAAAAAAAGTCGAAAATTCAAATTTTTCAAGGAAATCAAAAAATTTGAATTTCCAACTTTTTGGGATCCGGGATTCGGAATTGTTCGAAATGGATGCTGGTTTCGTGATCAGCGACCCCGAAAACCCTTGGAAACATGTTTTCATGACTTGTTAACAAAAAAAAATTTTTTTAAAAGGGGGTGGGATAAAGCAAAGTTACTGCAAATTGTGCCTTTTTAAACTGCTTTGTCTATCTCCGTCCCCAATTTTCCCCCCAGGTGGTGGACAATCCTTCGCTTGGTCTTGGCGAAGTCACTTCCGGGCCAAGGACGGTTTTTCAGCGACTTCCGAGGTCAATCTCGAATTGCCCTCTCTCATTTATTCTTAAATCAGCTTTTAGGCACATGCGTCGACGTGCGATGTCGCACAATGTGAAGCGATTGCCCCGCGCATTGCGCCCGATCGCCGCTCGGCACACACAGCGAACGGCACACCGAAAAAAGGCACCGAGCCGAAAATGGCGACGGAGGCCGACGCGAATGCTCAAATTAAGTGAAAAAGGGCAAAAAAATGGGAAATTGGGTGGAAATAGAAATTCTATTGGGGGAGGCGAATAAATACTTTGCATTCTACACTTTCATCAGTCTTTAAAATCCATTTTATGACCTAAATTGACCCTAGTCAATAAATGATTATTTTCCACATTTTAGCGATGGGTGCGCGAACAAAGGAAAAACGTTTGGTTGGAAACGCACATTTGGCACGCCAAACGCTTTCACATGACGTAACCCCAAATGTTTCTCCTAAAAACTCTTCCCCAGAATTTTAAAGGGAACTTTGGGGCTACAAATTGCCAATGAAAAGCTGTCAGCGTGGTTTTCGCCCAAATTACCGTTGCGCCGTCCGTTCGGCCGTGTAATTTTTACATTAAATTTTAAAATTCCAAAAATGCTTTCAGCTCTCTTGACCAAAGTTACCTATGCTGTCTCCAATTTGTTGTATCCGCCCAAATTTCGTCTGATTGTAAAATGAAAATTATTTCCGAAGTTTTGGCCCAATTTTGCGAAAAAGTAAAAATTAATCCTCCACTCTAAAATTTAAAATATTCAATTTAATTTTTTCAGAAGGTTTCGCCGACTTTTGCCCATTTTGGCGCCCTTTCGGGTCATTTGGAAGTGCCGGTGATGCTTTTTTCGCCCGGAAAATACCCACACGGATTTTTGGGGCCCGGCCGAGCCATGTGGACGGAGGACGGGTCAGAATTCGTCGATTTTTTAACTTGAAAAATTCAAACGCATATATTATTAACCACAATTTAAGTTTTCAAAGCAATTTCAAAATTCAGCCGTCTCCTCCTTTGGGTCCATCCGTCAATTGAGCGACAATTGGTGGCCGAAATGGCAAAAGTGCCGCAAATTTCCATCGTTTCGCCAGCAAAAATCAAACAGATGGAAAAGGGCGACCAACAAATTGGGGAAGAAGGCAAAAAAGGAACAGAGGCACAAATTGAGGTGGGAATAACAAGAAAATGATTTGACAGCGTCAAATTGTACCTTTTCAGCGTCCCTTTTCAGTTGGTCAATTTGCGCAACCGTTTGTGCCGTTTCCATTTGATCGGTCCAAAAGCGGTTGAATTCCTTCGCAAAGTGATCAGAGTGGCGAACGGAGGGGCGGAGATGGGACAAATGGACGACGGCGACAATCATTCGGCACAATTTAGGCACTTTTCCGCTGTTTTCCCTTTGTCTTGAAAATAAATGCGAATGTTTCCCATTTAATTGTCCAATTTTTTCAGTGAAATGCATCAATGGTGGCACACTTTGCCGTCCAATGTTTTGCCCGGCAATTTGCGGGACGGTCAAATTGTTTCAATGCTCGTGGAGGACCCGCGACTGTTCCGTGCCATGCCCACTCCACAACAGCAGCCGATTCAAAGGCCCCAGCAGCAAAGTGTGTGAGTGTGGCACACATTTTGGTCATTGCGTTTTGCATTTCTCATTTTTACGTTAATTTTCACTATTTTTCCGTTGTTTGGTCCTATTAATTGAGTCTCCCTTTTTTCCTCTTCAGCTGATGCTCACTTCCGTCCTCTCCCTCGGCCTCCTCCGTCCGCTCTTTTCGCGGATTGGCAATTTTTCCATCAAAATTTGCTCCCGAAACGCCTCTCGCACAGCGAATTTGAGTCATTCTGTGCCGACAAATTGGCAAGGCCAAAGCGAACCGACTTTAAGGTGAACAGAAAGAGAGTGCTGATCTAACAAAATGCTTTTTTCTTTTGATTCCAATTTTGCTCGTCTTCCGTCGGATTTCCGCCCCGTCGTCGTCCACCCAAAACATCGCTTTGCATTGCGTGGATTTGATCTGTCCGTCCGGCGTTGGCTACGGTCGGGTGGCATTTCTTTGATCATTTCCTCTATTTCGAATTTGATTTCGACTTTTTCATCTCTTGCCTTTTCTTTACCTCCCCTCAATTTTGCTTTCCTTTTAGACTTTTGGTTGGCCCTCCAATTCGCCGGCTTCTCGTTCCATTGTCTCCATGACAAACGCGCGTTGGATTTTGAGGCAGCCATTGGCACTTTTCCCGACGATTTTGTCGACTGTCGGGCGGGAACAGTGGCGGGCTCAAACCGAGGCCAAACATTTGATGGTCAGAGAAAGTTGGGCTGAAATTTCTATAAAACTCAATTTTCTAAATGTTGCAGGGGAAATACGAGCGGAGACCGCACAATCGAAGGGTTCCATTTGGGGAGAAGGGACTGAACGTGGCGCATCCATTCACTTTCGAGTGGGAAACACTGCTGTCGGAATGGGACACCGCAAATGGGACAGAGGGGAGGAGGTGACGCAATTCATTTTATTTTTATGGCCCAATTCTTTGGGGCTTTATATGGGCTATTATGTTGAAGTGCCGCGGAGCCACCAAGAAATTGCTATTTATTGGGGCCATGGGTTGTCGATTTTATCAATTCCTTTAGCAGCATTTCTTGTTATTTTCTTAAATTTAGAGGACCCTCACAGGGTCAGAATTATATATAATTTGCAATTTAATTGACCTTCTAATTGTAAGATTTATTCCTTTTTTGTACTAATTTGTAAATGACATTTCTTCCCCCAACTCCAACCACAGAAATTCCAATTGTGAAAGCCCGCCGCCCTTTTTTGTGCTTCGTGATCGGCAAGCACTGAAGCGATTGGACCGTTGGTTTGCTGGTCGGCTGAATGCCAACGCCGCGGGCGACGATTGCAATGGCACTTTGGTGCCACCACTGATTTTGGAAGGTTTGCCAAAAGGCATTGCAAGTTTGTTTCCCGTTCATTTGCTTTCCGTTTTTCAGAAGGTTTTACCACCACTTCTTCGTCCGCCGTCTCCATCGTTTCGTCGTCTTCCGTTTTGGTGCCCGTATTTCTCCAAATGTTGCGCCGCGGGGTGCCGAAACGACTGTCTCTGATCACTTTGCCGACTGATCAGGATATGCAAATGTTGCGCAGCGAAGGGAACCACGGACGTGGGATGATCACAATTGGCAGCCGAATTGTCACCATGCAGGGAGAAGAGGCATGGAAGGGAAAAGGGGGGGGGGAAATGAAGACGGTCAGTTCAGTCCCGGCCAAGTTTCTGGGGGATTTAGAGTTTCTGATCAGTGGTTGTGCCATACATTCAGCAATAAGAAATTTCGAACCCCGACCCACAAATGGAAGGTCGAATTTTTCCCATAATTTATATTCATGAGGGCATGGTCTGTTTAAAAAATCAAAAATTTAGCTTGTTCACACTGCCACCACTTCTCCACTTGAAGTGCAGCGGCAGAAAATGTCGAAAAGTCCGTCTCCTCCGCCTTTCTCCACCGCCTGCCATATTCCCGAGTTCATTTCGCTTCATGACCAACATCAATTTGGCACAGTTGCGCATTATTTTCCAATCGGTCAAAGTGTGTCCTATTCAAGATTCTGATATTTTTAAAATAAATTCTTTTGTCAGCATGCGAAGGACAACTGCTCTCACTAGAGGCGATGTTCCCCGATGGTGCCAATGACAAAGAGCGAAGACGGAAGGCACGGAATCTAAGCAAAAGGGCCAAGAAACGGACGAAAATGGCACGGAAAAAGAGTGGCGAGAAGGAGGAGGAACAAGCGATGGAAACGGAAGTTGGGCAAGCGGAGGAACGAAGGAATGCGGCACGAAGCGGTGAGAGAGTCTTTTATACTTCGTCTATTCAATACGGATTTCAGAAAAGTCATTGGTCGCGTTGTGAGGGGCGACTTCGCTTTTGGCAACGCGCAAGGGATGGCATTCGGTGGGAGTGCCATTCAAAAACAGCAAATAAAACAGCATTCTTTTTAAGGGTTTGTGCCACTGAATGCTTTTGGCGATCACTCGGAGAAACGGAATTGTTTTGGTGAGAAACACAACGTCAAAATATTACCATCCCGCCAGAATACACATCCTTTTGGTTGATCAAAACGCCATTTGATCAATTGTTGTTGTTGTTAATTTTGTTTTTTTTTGGCAAAATTTGAATTATAAAAATGCGGGTTTCCCTCGTGCGATATTTTGAGTATTGGAAAATTTTTCAGAAATTGGCCACTTTTGCTACTCATAAAAAGATTCATGTGATTTTGAGTCTATTTCTTAATAAAATAAGCGCAGAAAGAACACACAAACAAAATTTAGCTTTTTTGATTAGTTTTGAATTTTCATCATACGCAAACAAATATATTCCCGAAGGTAGACAATGACATTAACGTGTTGTATTGGCGAAGGTGCGACATAACGCCGAGAAATGAGCGAAAATGGGGTGGGGAAAATGTTGATATAAAAACACGAATCCGATGCTCATAATCAGTGTGTAGTTTGGCCACACTACCCATCTGATTAACAAATAGACAATGACTCCCACGGCACTTTAGCTGATTTTGGGAGTGAGTCCAAATGTTTAAAAATCTTTTCACAAAGGTTTTGTCGAATGTGTCAGAAGTCATTTTGATGGATTGTCACAAAAAAACATTAAATAGTTATCGAAATTAAACGGCCATCCCCAAAACAGAGCTGCGCGCAAAAACAAATTCCCTTCCGTCATCTTCCAATTCGCATGGTCCGCTCGCTGTTCATCCTCTGTTCTTGAGCTGATTGCTCAGCCAGTCCAATCCTTCGTAGAGTCCGTCGCCCGACGTGGCACAGGTGGCCTGGATGTACCAGTTGCGGTTCCGAAGCTGAAACACCAAAACATTGCAATGGCGAAACAATGTTCCTTTTTCAGTGATTAATTGTGGAAGTCAGAAAGCACCCATTTGCCCGAAGGTTCTAAACGGAACAAAAGGAAGAGAAACTCATACATAACAACAAGTTTTGTTTTGCCATAGCGTTAACTCAAACCTAACAAAATCCCATTCGGCCAACGCTTACAGTGTGCAGTCCGAGTCTGTCCGTCACTTCTGCGGCGTTCATAGCATTTGGTAAATCCTAAAATTTGCAAAATAACAATTAAATGATTCTCAATCGCAACCAACACGGAAGTGTCCTTCCCGCTAAATGCCATGTGCCTATAATGTCCCCCCCCTTTTCACCTGTTTGTTCGCAAATACCAACAGCACCGCGTCGCGCAGTTCGTCTTCCGCCAGCATTCGCATCAGTTCCTCACGCGCCTCGCCCACACGCTCGCGGTCGTTGCTGTCCACGACGAAAATTAGTCCTTCAAAGGCAATGAATGAGCGGTAAATGAACAGAGGACGGAAAAGGGAAGAAAAACCAAATAATTAAATGGTGGGCATTTCCCGATTGAAACAAGGGGCACTTTCCCATTCTGTGACGATTAAAAAAAAGAAAACCTCTAAATCCGAAATTTCAAAATAAAACGGAATAATGGACCCATTAAAATGTTGCCTCTCGTAAATGTTTCGTGTCTCTCCCCCAACGCTCCCCCCCCCCCCACCCACAAACCTTGCGTATTTTGGAAATAGTGCCTCCATAACGGTCGAATTTTGTCCTGTCCACCAACGTCCCAGACGGTAAATGACTAAAACGAATGAAAGGCAGAATTATAGAAAATATTATTATAAGTCCCAATGTCTTCCTCTTACAATGTTTCTGTACTCGACAGTCTCCACGTTGAAACCTTAAAAACTTTTCATTTTAAAAATTGTTTTTCGCATAAATCCCCCAATCACACCAATTGTCGGAATAGTGGTGACAATCTCGCCCAGTTTAAGCTTGTACAGAATTGTCGTCTTTCCGGCAGCGTCCAGCCCAACCATCAAAATGCGCATTTCCTTTTTGCCGAAAAGCCCCTTGAACAGATTAGCGAACATATTGCCCATGTTGAAGTCGGAGATTTAAGAGCTTTGCACAATAAATTAAATCTGAAAAAATGATTTGATGATGATAAGGAAAATATCGGTACGTTGGAAAAACAGCATTTTTAAAGGAAAAGTGAAAAGCCAACCCAAATTAATTAGCAACAAAACAGTCAAAATTAAAAATTCAACGGCAGCGAGGGCTTTTTTTTGATGCACCACCTAACATTAAATGCAACTTGCATCGGGAAAATCCCGTCAAAATTTTCTTGAAAAGCCTTTCATTTCCCATGCACATAAGGAGGAGGAGAAGATGGAGGTGGTTGGTGGACAAAGGTGACACGTACACACGCATGCATATAATTGGAACAAAACCAACCCAATCCATTCCAATCCAATCATCGTGTCAGTGTCAGTCACAGCGACGACAAACCCACCAAAAAGTGTCTCCCTCCCCTCCGTCCCTTTTTCCCTCACATTCCCTCGGTTTCTCTCTTTGAATTTGTTGTCCGTCTGCGACTGACTGAACAAAAATGTGCGTTCTTTGCCTGCCTTTCCACATCACAAATCAATTAAACTGCGCGCAAAAGGGAAAAGAGAAAGAAGAAATCGCAAATTGCGACGCATTAGGCAAAGGGAAAAGACGAAGAGCAAGCAGTCTGTTTCTCTCCCTTTCTTTCAGCTAATAATACGATAAAGGCAATCGTTTTGATATTTTATTTTCTGAAGAGGAAGAGAGACTCATAATGCTTCTTTTCAAATTGCAACTTCAAGAAATTTTCCGCCACCTATTTCCCGTTTGATCATTCCCGATCACCGTGAAGGATTAAACTGATCACGGTGGTGAAAGTGTTTTTTTTTTGATCAACTTCGAAAGACATACTGGCATGATTTTTCTAATTTTTTTCGTTTGAATAATTTTGAACTTTTAATTTTGAAAAGTCAAATTGAAGTAGCGGCATTTTTTGAATGTCCTTCTTTCTGCTGGGACAGAATCTGACTCAGATTGATAAAATTTCGAACCCCTAGCCACGAATTCTAACATTTCGAATTTTTTTTTCGCCGTCGCCAGTGAAATTCCAATGAATATACAGCGATTTGAGAAGGGTGCTGCTCATGAATATGGTAATGAAATAAGAGATAGCAACTCATTCATCTGAAAAAGCGAAATTTAACAAAATTCATTGGAATTTCACTGAAGGCGACGGCGAAAACAATTTTTTTTTTTTTTGCAAAAAAAAAAATCGAAAAATATTTGAATTCGGGGTTAGGAGTTTGAAATGTTATTAATCCGAGTTCAGATTCGTGCTTAGCGACCCCGAAAACCCCTGGGAGCATGTTTATAATGCCTTAAAAATTTTTTTTTTATGTGGTCTAAACCACATAAGTACCGCTAAATCCATTAAATTTATTTTACCTTTTTAAGAATCCAAATTTAAAAAATTCCGTTTTGGTGGGTACCGTAAATACATAAGACCGATAAAATTTAATGTGTTGCGCCTTTAATTCATTTTTACTACTTTTAAAGCTTTTTTAATTTAATAAAATAACAGTCGCAATGTCTTCAAAAAGAGTTCGTTTCACCGAGGAAAGAAATGCAACAGAAAGAGTGAAGAGAAGTCGGACGGAAGCGGCGGAGGAGGAGAAAAGGGAACGATTGGACGACGAGGAGGACGGAGGACCAGCCGAAACGGCGGAAGGAATGAAGACAAAACGGACGAAGAAACACACGTTGGACTCGGACGAGGAGGACGAAACGGAGGGCTACCAACGGCTGGACATGGACAAGGCAAACGCTGACAAAGAGACAAAATTTTAGACTGGGACGGGCCCGGTGGACCATCCAGGAGCACATTAAACTGATCGGGTAGGGCCACAGACCGCACACTAATTAAAGCAACGCCATTTGGAACAAATTTTTTTGGTTCAATTGCACCGGAAGCTAAAATTGAAATCGATTTACGCATTTACGAAATGTAATAATTGTTTTAGTTCATAGCATTTTTCGAATGTTTTTATTAAGCTTAATGCTTCAGACATCCAAAAAAAATTGAGAATGATTTTCCCAAAATCTTACGATGAAATAGGTTGTTCCAAATTGTAATTTTATCGCAAATGCTCTCTATTTTGAATTCGATTTCCGTTGGTCATTCATTCCTTTTTGGGTTCCACGGTTATTCATGCTTTAGCCCTATTTCAGGTGGAGGGTCAGGAGGAGTCGACCCTCGAATATGAGGGACACGTGAAGATCATGCCTTTCAACATGAAAGACGATTTGGAGGAGGGGCATTTCGACGCGAACGGCACATTCATTTTTGACAAGAAGCAAAGTGTGATCAAAGACGCGTGGTTGGACAACATCGAGTGGGACAATGTGAAGAATGCGGCCGGGAAACATTGGGGCAAAGTGAGCGGACGGAGGGGGCGGCGAGGGGGGGGGTAAAAAAATGGAATTTACGATTTTTAAAATTCGTTTTGCAGCAAAAAAAAAATTTTGTCGGTACTTTTCTGTTTTGAAGGCACACCCCAATTTTAAAAGATATTGTACTCGTATTTATGTGAGTTTATTTGGCGCGAGGACTTGAGCGACGTAAAGTCGATGCATTTGAGGAAATTTTGGAAGAAATTGTTGGTTTTATGCCTCCAAAATAAGTCTATTAATGTTGAACGCTCTTTGTTGCATTTTAAAAAGATGGGGTGTGCCTTCAAAACAGGAAAGTACCAATTTTGTCATTCAGTTGGATGACGAGGATGACAAAAAGGCGGACGATGAGAAGGAAGTGGAGCCGAAGGAAGTGTATCGACGACTTATCGAATTGCTAAACGAAAAAGAGACAATTGGCGCTGCGCTGAAGAGACTGAACAACGAAAAAAGTGAGTGATCGGAGGGTTGGGGATTTTTAGGACAATTTCACAGTATTGGATAATACTGTTGAATTTAACACAAGCATTTTTCTAGACTTAAAATCAATTTTTAAGAGTCAAACGCAGCGGAGGAGCGCAAACGCCGTTGGGCGGCCAAAAAGTCGGGTGCGAATGTGCAGGAGGATGAGAAGACCAAGCAAATCGCGGAACTAACCTCGTTGGCCGACTCACTGATTTCACTTGGCAACATGGAAGCCTATCAGTTGGACCAGGTGGGAAAAGCGGACAAATTGGCACATAATAAGCCGACCTTTCTTTGTTTGTTGAATTCCCTGCGTTTTTCGGCTACCCGACTTTTGGGGATCCCGCCCGACATAGGGACCGGATATTTGGGCACCGACTGACTTTGTCTCCAAATGCCGAATCCTCAATTGCCCAAAAAGTCGGGTCCCCAAGCTGCAAATTCCCAAAAGACGTCACGGTTTTTTCAGACCAGCATCAACGCTTTGTTGGACGACTTGCAAGCGAAAAACAAAATTCCGGGCGCAAAAGAAGCGACTTTGGATATGTTTTCGGAGGGGTGAAGGAGAACTGAATTTTAATTGAATTTGGACCTTTGAATAAAGGCATTTTGATGTGGATAAAATTTGTGATCACTGATCAACTTTGCTCGTAATATATCTATCTATTTTTTTTATTTAAATTTTCCTTTGTACAAAAATTCTTTCCATTAAATAAAGGATTGTCATTAGCGGCAAAACGTCAATTCATTGATAACACAAAGTCCCTGGCTTTTATGCAGTTAAAAAGTACGTAATACTGCTGACAAAATTTTGCTGTGATTGACCGTCTTCCATATTTACTTGCCCAATACGTTACTTTAGAAAATTTGTTTGATCGATTCAAATTTAGTGCAACAGCGTAAAATTATGAAGCGCTTCTAATGAAACCATCTATAAATAAATTTTAAAAAATTCTTAATCTACACAGAGCCAATAACCGTATTTCGTGCATTTTGGCAGAATTCGATTTTATTTTTTGAGGCCGGGTTAGGGTTCGATTGAGTCGAAATGGGTGTCAGAAACCGGACCGGTCGGTTGTTAGGTAAAGATTAGGGATCAGACCCGGGCTGGTTTTTTGAGCCGGGGGGTCCGGGCCGGTCAATTTCTGTAAGCTCGAGCCCGGTAGTTTAAAAATTCCATATTCAAGCTAAACATTATTTTGAAAAACATCGTTTAAAAAATATTATTAAATACGTAGTGGGAAATGTACTTTCTTATCCCAGCCGATCGCTTTCTCCAAATACACAATTGAAATTCTATAAATGCAAATTCTTCAATAAAATAGGAGTGCTTCCGACAGAGAACGGTCCACTGCAGACACTTGCCGAACTTGAGGGTTGCTAAAAGGAAACGGTCGTAAATTCAAGGAAACAATTCGATTAAGTGATTATTTGCACCCATTGCAAGAATTGTTTGATCATACTTGGAAAGGGAGGAGGTCAAATTTGTTTTTTCTCATTTTTTTGTGACTAATTTTTTATTTTGACTTATAAATGCAACCATAAAATCAGCCGAAACATGATTTCAGAAAATTTAATTTTTAAACATAGCTCTAATGTCCACGCACATAAATTTATTTTTTTTCAAATTTTTGGCAAATAAATTGACCTGTTGCCCAACCGCGTCTTGAGGCAAAGTCACAGAGGGAAAACCGATAGCACCCAGCATAATGTCAGCTAAATGGGAGCAATTTACCAACGAAAAGTCGGAAAATTAAAATAATAAAATTCAGTTAGACAGCTACCAAAGTTAGTGGCTTGAAAAGACACCGAAAATAGAGGGACATTTTTTTCCCGTTTCTTGAATTTAGTTCGATGTTTTGCCATGCCTTGTCGCCGGTCAGCCGCTGTTCCGTTGGTGTACCGTTTGACCATGTTGCACACCGGACAGTCGTCCTTGTGACAGTCCTTCCAATGCGCAATGATTTCCCGGGAGGAGGCGCAGTGCGCGTACTGACACTGCCGCCCGGCCGAACAGCCGACCATATGCTCCAAAACGGCCTTCATCACCGAGCAGTAGGGCAATGTGCAGGGCGCACGGTTTTGTCGCAGTTCAGACTGAAAATAGAGATTTTATGGGAAATAATAATTCAATTGTAAACATGAAATCCCAGGAAATAAGGGATGAAAAATAATAAATTTTGTAAAACCACCGACCCGTTCGATCTGCTGACACTTGTGTGCGTGCAGCAGCAGCACCAACTGTTGCTGGATCAGCTTGCGCTTCACCGTTTCCTGCGGCTGTCCACCGCGCTGCCGCGCAGAGCATTTGCTGTGGATGATTGCCAGCCGTTTGTTGTTGCTGCGTTATGCCACCCCGCGCATTTGCGGTGGTCCTCCACTGTTTGCATTGTTCATCGACTGCTGCTGATAAAATGAGAAAGAAAATAAAGTAGTTAAAATTTAGTTCCAAATTTATCAGTCGAGATATCTCGTGCCAATCAAAAAATGCCCTTCCCGCTCACGGTCAACCAAAATTTTTGCGAAATGGTCCAGTACTAGTATTTTGTATGCATGAAAATTTTAAAATCCCAAATTTTGTAATTTTTTCTTGATAATTTTTTTACAAATCCAAAATTTTTTTTGTAAGGCTAATAGAGAATGTGAAGAGCTTTAGAATGATACCAAGAATGTTGGATTAAAAAAACCCGTGACGGCCCAACTGATTCCGGTCTTAACTATGACCAAAATACTAATTTAAGGTTAGAACCCTAAATCCAATTCATGCAGTTAAAAAATATTTTTATTAACCTGTTGGCCAATCGCGCCTTGAGCCAAAGTTACAGAGGGAAAACCGACAGCACTCAGCATAATGCCAGCTAAATGGGAAGCAGTTCACCAAGGAAAAATTGGAAAATTAAAGTTAATTTTTGTCGCTTTTGCCATGTGCCTTGTCGCGGGTCGACCACCATTGTCTCGTTGATGTGAACGTTGCACACCGGACAGTCGTCCTTGTTACAGTTCTTCCAATGCGCAATGATTTGCCGGGAGGAGGCGCAGTGCGCGTACTGACACTGCCGGCCGGCCGAACAGTCGACCATATGCTCCAAAACGCCCTTCATCACCGAGCAGTAGGGCAATGTGCAGGGCGCACGGTTTTGTAGCGGTTCAGACTAAAAAAAGAGATTTACGGGGAAATAATAACCAATTGTAAAAATGAAATCCCATGGAAATTGAACCACCGACCCGTTCGATCTGCTGACACTTGTGTGCGTGCAGCAGCAGCACCAACTGTTGTTGGATCAACTTGCGCGCCTTCGGGTCCTGTGGCTGTCCGGCGCAGCCTAGCATTTGCTGCTGTGGATGATTGCCAGCCGTTTGTTGCTGCTGCGCTATGCCACCCCCGCGCATTTGCGGTGGTCCTCCACTGTTTGCATTGTTCATCGATTGCTGCTGTTAAAATGAGAAAGAGAATAAAAGCTGATAAAATTTTAAGTGCATAATTTTATGCATTAAGCGTTTAGGCGACACGAAACGGCGCCTAAACGGTCGTAAATAGGATATTTTCATCCATGGAATTTGAATGTTAAAGTTTTAATGAAAATGGTTGTGTTCAAAGGTCACATCGGTGAGGAAATGATGAGTCATTATTATTCATTTTCCCCATTTCTTCACATCATTAAGAAAAGGAACAAATATTACTTTTACCGTTTAATTTTCTTTTAGTGACTTTTTGGCACTATATGGAAAGTGACAGTTTTTGAAAAGTTTTTAAAAAGGGGGGACCCTTTTGTTTTGCAAAATTTTTTTTGTGATAGTCATAAAAATTTATTCTCTGGGGTTTTTGGGGTCCCCGATCACGAATCCTTCAATTATTTTGATCAATTCCGATTTCCTAATCTAAATTTGAACAAAAAATCATAATTTGAAAAATTCGGCGCTAGTTGCAAAGAGGAAACTTTTGAAAATTTTTTCAACTTTTTTTTGGTCAAATTTTTTTTTTGTTTAAAAAGTCCTGAAACCAAGTACCCGGGTGTTTTAAAGGTCGCTGATTACGAATATGACAATTATTTGGGCCTATTAAGCAAATTTGGCGCTAGTTATAAAGTGATAGATTTTGAATTTTATCAAAAACCATAGGGGGGAGGGACCCTTTTGTTTTGTAAATTTTTTTTTGGATAAAAATCGTGAATATACATTTTATTCACCATAATTGTGCTGTTAATACTTAATATTCATCATTATGTGTAAAAAAAACAAAAAAAAAATTTGACCAAAAAAAAGTTGAAAAAATTTTCAAAAGTTTCCTCTTTGCAACTAGCGCCAATAATTCAAAATTTCGATTTTTATTCGAGTTCGGGTTAGGGATTAGAAATTAGTCAAAATACATGTCAGATTCGTGATTAGCGACCTTTAAAACCCCGGATAAAAAATTTTATGGTTTTTTATCTTAAAAAAATTTTGCAAAACAAAAGGGTCCCCCCTTTTGTTTCAAAAACTGTCACTTTCCATATAGTGCCGACTTTTTCCTGTTGTATTTTCCACTTTTTTGATCAAAACAAATTTCTGCTTCTTCTTCTTCACTGTTTGTTATGAGTGCGTTGGACAATCGTATGTTTTAACTTTTTTAAAGAATTGTTTATTTGCTTTTTTAACCCAAATTTGAGTTCGTTAATCTCCCTTATTAACACGTGAATGCTTAATTCAATTCCAAATTTTTAAGACCTTTTCAATTTGCGCTTCGCCTCCAAAGAATTGAGCAGAAATGCCAAAAAATGCGACAAGCAGGAAAAGGAGGAAAAGGTGAAGCTGACCAATGCGCTGAAGGTTTGCTTTTTGATTTGCGTTTGGTCAGATTTTGTTAAAGTCTCCGACAAATTTCTAAATTTTAATTTTTTCATTTTGGGGTGTCGTCTTTAATGCCAATGCATTTTATCGCAGAAAGGCAATCGCGAGGTGGCGCAAGTGCACGCGGAGAATTCCATTCGGAAGAAAAACGAGGCGCTCAATTATTTGCGGATGAGTGCGCGCATTGACGCGGTGGCGGCACGCGTGCAGACGGCCGCGACACAAAAGCGGGTGACCAGCAGCATGCAGGGGGGTAAGACGGGGAGAGGGGGCGGGGAAAGAAAATGGAAAAAGAGGGGGGGACGGAAATGGGATGAAATGCGTACAGAATTTGGCCTATCACCAAAGACATGCCAACTTTCTCATATTTGACGGACTTTGTGCTGCTGTTTACACTGCTATAATATCTGAGATGGAATAAATAAATGAATGAAACTGGTTTTTGGGACTTCACAAGAGAAAATGGGGAGGGTAACCCGAAAACTGACTAATTCATCTGTTGCCTCTCCTTTTCCCCATTTTGGAAAACTAAGGAATTGGCTAACTGGCGGAAAAGCATCGGAGAAACAAAAAAAGGGACGGAGTAAACATTTTTGTTTAGCATTTTTTGCACTTTAATTTTATTTTTTCATCTGCACTTTTCAGTTGTTAAAGCGATGGAGTCGGCAATGAAATCCATGAACTTGGAGAAAGTGCAGAATCTGATGGACCGATTCGAGAAGGACTTTGAGGACCTTGGTTGGTCCATTCTCGTTAATTGAATTGTGTTCATCTTCACAAAGCCCTTTTTTGCAGATGTCCAATCGGCGACGATGGAGGGATCGGTGAGTGGGCAGAGAGTAATTCAGTCAAACATAAATAATGGAGTTTTTATAAATACATGAAGTCGCGAATTTTCTTAAACTCTAACCCAAATTCCTTCAAAATTCCACATTTATAAAAAAACGTTTCATTTTTTGGCCCCCCCCCTTTGCCTGTTCATGTTCCCTTTGAGGAGATGTTTTGATTTATTGCTTAAAATCCATCTTTGCCATCTTACAGATGAATGCCACCACCACACTGAACGCACCGCGAAGCGAAGTTGACGCACTGATTCAGGAAGCGGCGGACAAAGCCGGGCTCGAACTCGGTGAGAAAACACACATACTTTTATAGTAAATATAAAACCTTGTTTGATTTTAATTTTTATTAATTGATGAATTGGAAAACAAACAATTAAAATCGGAACTCTCACCGAATGCACACTTTAAAAATTTGTCATTTTTCTCGTTTTCCTTTTTAGGCATGGAAATGCCGGCGGCGCAAACTGGCCAATTGGACACGGTCAGCTCAAAGGCATCCGTTGCGGACAACGATGACCTGTCCAAGGTGGACAATTGGAGTTGTTAGAAAGACAAATAACAAAAATTTTGCCCATTTATTATCTCTGTTGTAATTTTCAAAATTTCAGCGTTTGGCCGCCCTGAGGCAAACTTAACAAGCGAATGGACCGACAGAATGACGGCATTTGCTAAATCATTATGAGTGATGATGATTTTTATTTTATGTATATCAATTCATTTCTACATTTTGGGTATTAATAAATGCGAAAGTTTGTCCAATCCCCTTTTTAAATTTAATGGTTTTGAAATTAAAAAAAATTTTTTTTTTGAACATTTGGTAAAGGAAACTCATAATAATAATATATTTTAAAATTAAATTGACTAATCATAATTGAATATTAAAAATAATTTTTTTTTCAATTTTTTGACAACAAACTAACAAATAAGGACAATTGCCAAAAATAAATAATGAACTTATGCTCTGCTTTTTCCTCACCAGTCAATTAATCATTCGTTCGTCCGTTCCTTTTGATCCCTTTTTATTCACTTTTAACCTTTCTTTCCTTTCACTGCTTTTCCCCCTCCCTTTTCTCTTTCAAAATGCCGTGCCAATGCTTTTCCCTCCATTTCTTCAAAGCTTTTCCCTTTCCACAAAAAAAGAGTGTTGGGGGCGGAGCTTTTGGTGGAGGACGGACGGAAGGAGTTGAAGAGGGCGAGGGGGGGGGGGAGGGACCATTGGCACGGGTGCCGGCCGACGGGGAAGACGAATGGGTATTTTTGCACGTCCATTCCCTTCCCCCTCCTCCCCGTTCCTCACTTCCCCTTTTTGTGCCATTGTTCTGTTTTGGGTCGTTTTATTGTAAGTTCTTTGCTGAATGTTCCGATCGCTCTCACCCTTTCCCTTTTTGTCTCATTGCCTGTTTTCCATCCTTTCTTTTTATTCCTTTTTCTCCCTCTCTCTCTCTTACTCTTTCAATCGCTCACTCTCTCTCGCTTTCCCTGTCTTCTTTCCCTTTAAGTCATCATTTCCTCTTTTTGAGCCCCCCCCCCGGTTTCGATCCATCATTTGCCCCTCCTCCTCATCCTCCTCCTTCTCTTCCATTCAATCACTCATCCTTAAGCCCTTTGGCGGGGGCGCGTTGCAAAATTTGGCCATCACACAACCCTAAGCTCTTCATTCCCTCCCCTCCCCTTGCCCTTCCTTGCCCCCCCCCCCAATTCAGCCACTTTTTGCCGAAATTGGAGAAGGGGTCGTCCGTTTGTCCGTCGGTTGGTCGCTGCCCCTCCCCCAACCCATCGACCAAACTCTGACGGATTGGTAATCCGCTTGCCTTTTGCGTCAGTGGGGGTGGAAGAAGCTGTCCTCCTCCCCAATTGGCATTTCCTCCCTCTCTTTGACTGTGCCCATTTGTTCCTTTGATTTTGATCAAAATGTGCCATGTTCTTCGTCCCCCCTTTCTCCTCCTCTTCTTCCTCCTCCTCCTCCTCGTCCTTCTTCCGCCTTGTCTCTTCCATGCCCAATGAATCCTTCCGCCGCCAACGACGAGGCCACCGCCGCCACCGTCCAACATCAATTGGTGCTCGCCTGGACCGACATTCTTTTAGTCAGTGCCATTGGTGGTGATTAGGGAAGACCATTCGAAAGTCTCATTTCTCGGGTTGATAAATTCCCGGCTTTTTGGCTGTCCAATCAAAAGACCGATCATCGCTTACTAATGAGATGATAGTCAATTTGATCTTTACTAATTGATTTCTTGCCCTCTCAAAAGGTGCTTCTGATGGCTGTGATTTCGGCCGTCACCGTCGCCGGCAATTTGGTGGTCCTTCTGTCCTTTGTGCTCGACCGTGCCATTCGGCAGCCGTCCAATTATTTCATTGCGTCATTGGCAGGTAAAAATTCGCAAAATTCTTTAACAAATTGAAAATTCGTGCAAATTTCAGTGTCCGATCTGGTGAGTATGATCATCCGTCTGTAAGTCCGTTCCAATTTTTCATTTTTTGAATTTCTTATCTGTTTTTGGTTCATTTCTTTCCTCCTTTTCCCGCTTTTTCCTCCCTTCCCCCTCTTTAACCTCCTCTTCATCATCCGTTTTTCCCACTTTGCCCTCTCCTTCCGTCCCCATTTTTGGTGTCCTCCACTCACTGATTGGTGCTGCTGCTGCTGCTGGTGCCACATATAATGCAATTTTTGTTCCCCCGACTCTTTGAACTCCGTCTTTCATTTCGTGCCACCCTTCCCCCCCCCCCGCCTCCTTCTCCCCCTCCCCCACTCACTAAGTGTATTATTAAGTCAATTTAGCACAACGCTCCCCCGGTGCTGCGAGATTATTTGATTTGTGCCGAAAATGCCGAAATGGCAAAGGGAAGGCCCGGGAGGGGAAATAAGGGAGGGGCAGCCGAGTGCCATGCGTGGAGACATTTTGCCGGACAGAGTGTTTTGAGAGGTTTTCAGTGAAGGGTTGGGTGGGTGGGCACGAACCTCTTGAACCCGCTGGTGCCATTTTGGGGGGAGGGAATCGATAATTATGCATTTTGGCATAATGTTTCGAATTGGACCTTTGGCAATATGAGGGGCACACTTTTTGATTAATTTTAAATTTAAATTTGGATTAATGTTTCATTTTAATCGTTTTTCTTTTGAAAAAGTTTTGTGGAAAGAGGTAATTTTCTCCTGGTGGAAAAGTCATCGATTCACAATGCCAAAAGAGTGGGGACAATTAATTGCACACAAACACTGCTCAATGGGAACGGGGGAAAAGCGGAGGAAAAGCGAAGTGACGAAAAAGTGGCAATTTTAAAGACAAATGAATGGCGGACGGAGGGAGGGGGGGGAGAGAGAAAGGAGGGGTGAATTTGATCGGAAAATCGGAAAGGGACGACGAAATCGAATTTGATCAATGTTTACGTGTCAAATAAAATTAATTCTTTCTCTTTTTCGGGTTCTTCTGATCAGTCCCCTTTTGCTCTCTTTGATTGAATTCCTTTGCGTGCTCACTTTTTGATCAGAATTATCTCTTTTTGCCATTTTCCGCTGATCACTTCCTTATTTTTGTCATTGATTTGCCTAATTCTGTCCCATCGATCACAAAAATTCGTTTAGTTTTGCCTTTTTGTGTTGTTCCATAACCAAAAATTGCCTCCTTTGTTATTTCTCTCTCTCTCTCTCTCTCTCTCCCACTCATTCATTCATTCAACAGTTTCCAATCTTGCGGATGGCCCAATATTCCCCGGGGACTCAAAATTTGTTCTCCCCTTCCCCCTCCGTCTGTAGGTGCCATTCTTCCGGCGCCTCATTGACATTCCTTCCCCACGGCACATCAGCGGAAGTTCCCCAGGGGAAGGGAAGGGACAGTGCCACGACTTGGCCATGGAATGGGGGCATTGAGGAGGGCAAAGCAAATAATAAAGGGCAAAATGAAGGGGGAAGAAGAGATTGGATGACGGAAGAGGAGAAGGGAAGGGAAAAGGACGGATGATTATGCCAAATTAGAGGGGGGGGGCATTAAAGTGATGCCAATTTGTAATGGGCTATGGAAAGCAGCCAACAAAACACACACAAAGCAAAAGCAAAGTTGGATTTAATGGGGATATTTTTAAGGGGGATTTCACTCAGAAAGAATTATTTTAATGTGAATTGCCAAAAAGAAGGGCAAGGCGACGTCGAAAAAAGAGACAATCGAAAATCCAATGCTCAATTAAATTAATATCACAAAGCTGTATGCCCTCCCACAAAAACCTCGGGATCGGCTTGGATTCATTCATTGGTGCCAAAAGGGTGAAAGCATTTGGTGCGAAAAAAGGGAGGCAAAATTTTGGAAGGATTGCATGAAGAAATCAGCAGCAAAAATGTTAAAGAATCTCTGGAAAACATCGGATAAAATCATATCGGAGGATCTGATTGAATTGTATGAGAATGATAAATCATTATCTATTGGACAGAAAACGCAGAGCAAATTGCACTGAGATTAAGCAATTTGGCGAATTATTATTTGATTTCCAATTCAAAAATATAAAATGTTTCCATCGGTTCCATTAAACGTGAAGTTCGAAGACTAATTACACAATTAAAGACTATTAATTTAAAAGAGCAAAAAAGTTTTTTGATAATTGTTGTCCATCATTTGCAATTTTTTTGTCTAATGTGAAACTTTGACGTCAATTTTCAGCTGATCGGCCTCGAAGGAATCCCAGTGTACACATATTTTCTCGTAAATGGCCAAAGATGGTGAGATTTTGAAGGTTTTCACTGAATTTCTCTCCCTCAAAGGCCCTTCGGTGCCTTTCTCTGCGATTTGTGGCTATCCATCGATTATGTGAGTGAGCGTTTAATTTTGATTGTTCGGCTAATTAATTACCTCTCTAATTGTTAGGCGTGCTGTTTAGCGTCCATTTACACAGTGTTGGGCATCACCGGCGACAGGTCAAAACCATAACAAATGCAATTCAATTAACTGACAACCAAATTTATTTAAACTTATTAAATGTTCATTTTCAATCCTTTCAATTATTCTGCCATTATATTTATAATTTAATTTATTGAGCAAACAAAAAATGCACATTATGTAGAAGAAAAGAGAACGAATAAAAAAATACAAATGAAATATCGTAAAAATAAATGCAATGTTAAAATCACAGGCGATTGATTATATATATTTGTAAATGTGGCCCAAAAAGTCCTACTCGAAAATCATTGCTTTTAGTAAATCTCTCTGAATTCCTTTTGAATTGGCAAAAATTGAAAAAATTGTTTCTCGGTAATGGTAAATTTTTGAGTTTTTAT
>CP049706.1:6034833-6141732 GCA_004148225.2 Heterodera glycines | reverse complement strand
ATCAGAATCTTGAATAGGACACACTTTGACCGATTGGAAAATAATGCGCAACTGTGCCAAATTGATGTTGGTCATGAAGCGAAATGAACTCGGGAATATGGCAGGCGGTGGAGAAAGGCGGAGGAGACGGACTTTTCGACATTTTCTGCCGCTGCACTTCAAGTGGAGAAGTGGTGGCAGTGTGAACAAGCTAAATTTTTGATTTTTTAAACAGACCATGCCCTCATGAATATAAATTATGGGAAAAATTCGACCTTCCATTTGTGGGTCGGGGTTCGAAATTTCTTATTGCTGAATGTATGGCACAACCACTGATCAGAAACTCTAAATCCCCCAGAAACTTGGCCGGGACTGAACTGACCGTCTTCATTTCCCCCCCCCCTTTTCCCTTCCATGCCTCTTCTCCCTGCATGGTGACAATTCGGCTGCCAATTGTGATCATCCCACGTCCGTGGTTCCCTTCGCTGCGCAACATTTGCATATCCTGATCAGTCGGCAAAGTGATCAGAGACAGTCGTTTCGGCACCCCGCGGCGCAACATTTGGAGAAATACGGGCACCAAAACGGAAGACGACGAAACGATGGAAGAGACGGCGGACGAAGAAGTGGTGGTAAAACCTTCTGAAAAACGGAAAGCAAATGAACGGGAAACAAACTTGCAATGCCTTTTGGCAAACCTTCCAAAATCAGTGGTGGCACCAAAGTGCCATTGCAATCGTCGCCCGCGGCGTTGGCATTCAGCCGACCAGCAAACCAACGGTCCAATCGCTTCAGTGCTTGCCGATCACGAAGCACAAAAAAGGGCGGCGGGCTTTCACAATTGGAATTTCTGTGGTTGGAGTTGGGGGAAGAAATGTCATTTACAAATTAGTACAAAAAAGGAATAAATCTTACAATTAGAAGGTCAATTAAATTGCAAATTATAATTCTGACCCTGTGAGGGTCCTCTAAATTTAAGAAAATAACAAGAAATGCTGCTAAAGGAATTGATAAAATCGACAACCCATGGCCCCAATAAATAGCAATTTCTTGGTGGCTCCGCGGCACTTCAACATAATAGCCCATATAAAGCCCCAAAGAATTGGGCCATAAAAATAAAATGAATTTGCGTCACCTCCTCCCCTCTGTCCCATTTGCGGTGTCCCATTCCGACAGCAGTGTTTCCCACTCGAAAGTGAAGGGATGCGCCACGTTCAGTCCCTTCTCCCCAAATGGAACCCTTCGATTGTGCGGTCTCCGCTCGTATTTCCCCTGCAACATTTAGAAAATTGAGTTTTATAGAAATTTCAGCCCAACTTTCTCTGACCATCAAATGTTTGGCCTCGGTTTGAGCCGCCACTGTTCCCGCCCGACAGTCGACAAAGTCGTCGGGAAAAGTGCCAATGGCTGCCTCAAAGTCCAACGCGCGTTTGTCATGGAGACCAATGGGACGAAAGCCGGCGAATTGGAGGGCCAACCAAAAGTCTAAAAGGAAAGCAAAATTGAGGGGAGGTAAAGAAAAGGCAAGAGATGAAAAAGTCGAAATCAAATTCGAAATAGAGGAAATGATCAAAGAAATGCCACCCGACCGTAGCCAACGCCGGACGGACAGATCAAATCCACGCAATGCAAAGCGATGTTTTGGGTGGACGACGACGGGGCGGAAATCCGACGGAAGACGAGCAAAATTGGAATCAAAAGAAAAAAGCATTTTGTTAGATCAGCACTCTCTTTCTGTTCACCTTAAAGTCGGTTCGCTTTGGCCTTGCCAATTTGTCGGCACAGAATGACTCAAATTCGCTGTGCGAGAGGCGTTTCGGGAGCAAATTTTGATGGAAAAATTGCCAATCCGCGAAAAGAGCGGACGGAGGAGCCCGAGGGAGAGGACGGAAGTGAGCATCAGCTGAAGAGGAAAAAAGGGAGACTCAATTAATAGGACCAAACAACGGAAAAATAGTGAAAATTAACGTAAAAATGAGAAATGCAAAACGCAATGACCAAAATGTGTGCCACACTCACACACTTTGCTGGTGGGGCCTTTGAATTGGCTGCTGTTGTGGAGTGGGCATGGCACGGAACAGTCGCGGGTCCTCCACGAGCATTGAAACAATTTGACCGTCCCGCAAATTGCCGGGCAAAACATTGGACGGCAAAGTGTGCCACCATTGATGCATTTCACTGAAAATGGACAATTAAATGGGAAACATTCGCATTTATTTTCAAGACAAAGGGAAAACAGCGGAAAAGTGCCTAAATTGTGCCGAATGATTGTCGCCGTCGTCCATTTGTCCCGTCTCCGCCCCTCCGTTCGCCACTCTGATCACTTTGCGAAGGAATTCAACCGCTTTTGGACCGATCAAATGGAAACGGCACAAACGGTTGCGCAAATTGACCAACTGAAAAGGGACGCTGAAAAGGTACAATTTGACGCTGTCAAATCATTTTCTTGTTATTCCCACCTCAATTTGTGCCTCTGTTCCTTTTTTGCCTTCTTCCCCAATTTGTTGGTCGCCCTTTTCCATCTGTTTGATTTTTGCTGGCGAAACGATGGAAATTTGCGGCACTTTTGCCATTTCGGCCACCAATTGTCGCTCAATTGACGGATGGACCCAAAGGAGGAGACGGCTGAATTTTGAAATTGCTTTGAAAACTTAAATTGTGGTTAATAATATATGCGTTTGAATTTTTCAAGTTAAAAAATCGACGAATTCTGACCCGTCCTCCGTCCACATGGCTCGGCCGGGCCCCAAAAATCCGTGTGGGTATTTGCCGGGCGAAAAAAGCATCACCGGCACTTCCAAATGACCCGAAAGGGCGCCAAAATGGGCAAAAGTCGGCGAAACCTTCTGAAAAAATTAAATTGAATATTTTAAATTTTAGAGTGGAGGATTAATTTTTACTTTTTCGCAAAATTGGGCCAAAACTTCGGAAATAATTTTCATTTTACAATCAGACGAAATTTGGGCGGATACAACAAATTGGAGACAGCATAGGTAACTTTGGTCAAGAGAGCTGAAAGCATTTTTGGAATTTTAAAATTTAATGTAAAAATTACACGGCCGAACGGACGGCGCAACGGTAATTTGGGCGAAAACCACGCTGACAGCTTTTCATTGGCAATTTGTAGCCCCAAAGTTCCCTTTAAAATTCTGGGGAAGAGTTTTTAGGAGAAACATTTGGGGTTACGTCATGTGAAAGCGTTTGGCGTGCCAAATGTGCGTTTCCAACCAAACGTTTTTCCTTTGTTCGCGCACCCATCGCTAAAATGTGAAAATAATCATTTATTGACTAGGGTCAATTTAGGTCATAAAATGGATTTTAAAGACTGATGAAAGTGTAGAATGCAAAGTATTTATTCGCCTCCCCCAATAGAATTTCTATTTCCACCCAATTTCCCATTTTTTTGCCCTTTTTCACTTAATTTGAGCATTCGCGTCGGCCTCCGTCGCCATTTTCGGCTCGGTGCCTTTTTTCGGTGTGCCGTTCGCTGTGTGTGCCGAGCGGCGATCGGTCGCAATGCGCGGGGCAATCGCTTCACATTGTGCGACATCGCACGTCGACGCATGTGCCTAAAAGCTGATTTAAGAACAAATGAGAGAGGGCAATTCGGAATTGACCTCGGAAGTCGCTGAAAAACCGTCCTTGGCCCGGAAGTGACTTCGCCAAGACCAAGCGAAGGATTGTCCACCACCTGGGGGGAAATTGGGGACGGAGATAGACAAAGCAGTTTAAAAAGGCACAATTTGCAGTAACTTTGCTTTATCCCCCCCCTTTTAAAAAAATTTTTTTTTGTTAACAAGTCATGAAAACATGTTTCCAAGGGTTTTCGGGGTCGCTGATCACGAATCCAGCATCCATTTCGAACAATTCCGAATCCCGAATCAAAACCGAAAAAATTTGGAATTTTCGATTTTTTTTTTTGCCGGATTCGTGATCACTGATCAACGACCCCGAAAGCACTTGGAAACGTGTTTTCATGACTTTTGTTAAAAAAAAAAAATTTCGTTCACCTCCAAAAGCTCGGCAATTTGTTCAATCCGGGTCCGAACATACTCCTCCGTGTCCACCGTGCGGGGCCTTGCGGAATTTGCTCAGTGTCCATCACTGTTCGTTTAATTATAAATCAATCAAAACGGGACTTCCAAATAAAAAAAACCCTAAAAAACCAGATAAATCAGGGGTACTTTTCTATTATGCGGCCACACCCCAAAATTTTAAAAAAAAGAGGGGGAAAGCGCCAGTTTTGTGCAAAAAAATTATTTAGGAGGCATAAAAGCCGCAATTTTAGCTAAAATGTCATCTAATGTATCGTCATCGTCCTTTAAAGCACCGCAAAAAATATTTAGGAGGCATAAAAGCGGGAATTTGAGCTAAAATGTCATCGAATGGATCGTCGTCTGTAATTTTGTGGACCCGGTTTCTGGGGCCCATACTCAGACAATTGAGCGCACCTGGCGCTCTGCAAAAGCACGCAACAAAAAACAACACGGGACTCACCGACAAATGCTTGACTCATATTTGTGCGAATTCCTTTGGCGCGAAGACTGCAAACGGCGCGATGCTGATCCATTCGATGACATTTTGGCTCAAATTGCGGCTTTTATGCCTCCTAAATAATTGTTGCGCGCAAAAACTAGCGCTTTTTTATTGTTGCGCGCCTAAACTGGCGCTTTCCCCTTCTTTTTTAAAAATTTTGGGGTGTGGCCGCATAATGGAAAAGTACCAAATCAGGCAATATTCCAATGGTTTCAATTCTGTTAAAAAAATTTTCAGTGTTGTGATTTGTGCATATTTGTAAATAAAAATTCTTGTAAAGAAATTGAATTTTGGAAATGAATTTTTGAGAAAATTTCTTTTCTTAATTTAGGGTCGATTGGTTCTTATTGTTAGTTGTGTGTATTTTTCTGAATTTTAGGGGTTGATTTTTAGGGGGTGTTTTTCGTCAGTTAGGGTCTTTACTAGAGACCGGCGCGGGACGGGATCCCGCGCGGGATTTTGCGAGGTCCAAGCCCACTATCCCGCATTTTTAGAAATTATGAATTTTTGAGTTCCAATCCCGCAAGGGGATCCGCAAATTTTTTTTGTGCGGGATCCCGAGGGATTTGCATCCCATTTTTTGAAAATTTCAAGACAGAATGCCAAATATTTTTGAATACCTAAGTTTGCAAAAAATACATTAAATTAAATCCGTTTTCATCGCAAATTACATCCAAAATATGTAAAAATTTCACGACGGCGCCTATTGGCACCGCCGGATCCCCCTGTTCCCCGAAAGTTTTTGAAAAAGCGCGCCGCAAAAAACGACTTGAAAGGCAACATGAATCTTCAAACTTTATAAAGTTCTTTTTCGATAATAGTTTAGATGGTATGACACCTTTTTCAAAAAATTTTTAAAAATCAAAAGTTAATTTCTATAAAAGCAAAGGGAGGAGGAGGGTCGATGTTCGAGTCCGTTGTGCAACATGAATATTTTTTATTTTTTGTCCAAAAATTAAAAAACTACAATTTTCAGAAAATTATTTTTGGAGGGTTTTCCCAACCAAATTGTACAATCTTGGTATCATTCGAAAGCTAATGAATAGGAGAAGCTTTTTCTAAGCAAATGCTAAAAAATTGGGCGTTATGTAAAAAGTTACAAGAATTTTAAATTTTCATAATGGTCTCATGCAAAAATGGGATAGAAAAATCCTAAAATCTTATAGAACATTCGATGCAGAAAATTTTTCTCTATCGGTATGCAAAATTTTTAAACGGATTTAACATAGGACGAAAAATTAAACGTAGAAAAGTAAACTCCGCACTTGCTGTTTCTGTTCGAATTCGGGTCCGGGGTTCGGAAATACGTGAAATGAATTTCAGACAAATACACTTAAAACCAGATAAAATGGCTAATTTACCAAAATATGATAGTGGCACTGCAAAACAGACACCCAATTTGCGGAATGGACGAGCTGTTCAAGGAGTTTCGTTTCCATGAAGAGGCCAATTTCACCATTCGGCTATTTTCTGCGCAGGCATTGCCATTCTTGAATATTTTATATTTTTATTTTTTTGCCAGGAGGAACAATGCGTGCTCGCGGAGAAACAGGGCGAGCAAAAAAGAGACATTTTGTAAAGACAATCTCATTTTTTGAAGCTGGTGCCGGCGCGCAATTGGGGGAATTTGCTTTTTGCCGGAGCAACCATTGGAGACATTTTTATTGTTACTTTATATGTGTTGCGTCGTATTCGTTGAATAAATTTTTGTAAAAATTGAGCTGTTCCAATTTGTTTTAACCCTTTCATTTAGTCTCGACTAATTAATACTTTTTATACCTCTAATGATTACTACCATAAAAATGGTAATAGTAGTTTACCCCCCCATTTTTGAAAAATTTTATTTTCAAAAGCCGTTTAAAACATGACACTAGCATAATAACTAGTGATTCGAATAGGAATTTTAGGGACTGGCGGCATATATGAAATGGAAGTGGTGGATTTACTAAGATTTTTCGGAGTCCGAGGATTTGAAAAGAGTTTTTGGGACAAGTGATCTAATCACGAATTTGAATCAGGGAAGAGGGAAGTCTCCAATTCCGGTACTTTCAGCCTGAAAAAGGCAAGCGCACACCTAATTCTATTTTTCCAACCCATTTCGAACATTTTTACATCGATTCTGACCGTTTTTAAGCATTTTCGAGTTTGGGGCCTATGATCAATATTTACCTGTTTGAGAAAGTCCAATGATTCAGGACGTGAAAAAGCAAAGAATTGCCAAAATTTTTTGGACACTTTGCTATTTGATGGAGACACTGGCGGGAATGTGCTTTTTTCTAAATTAATAGTCAAAGGAAGCTAAATCTTTGAATTTATATAGCTACCTATTTTTCATTTTGTATGACAACAAACAAAGTGGACTTTTTATGACTGCCAGAGTCGGCATATAAAAGCACTCATTTTGCCCATATTTTACATTCCTTGTCAATTGTTTATTCGTCAGCAATGCCCGTTTCCCCCGTCTTAAATCAGCAGAAGGGAGCGCCAAATGCAAACGAAATCGCGGGACGTGGCAACGCAAAAGGAGAGAATTCCGTCAGAGGTGGAGCCGAGCAACATTCATTTTGACAAAAACTTTATTTGCTCTTTTTCAGTGAACCGTTCAGTGCAATCAAACGGAGATGAAGGAATGGAAATGGTTGCAATGGCCGGTGAGAATGGGCGAAGCATTGAAACCGTTGAAAAACGATTGACAATTTTCATTTTCAGAGATTCGCTACGAACAGAAGCAACAGGTCGCCGGCGGGGGTCTCTGCTGCTGCTGCATACCGTGTTGCTTTTTCAACGAATCGTCGCACGAGGAACCGCCGAAAATCTTCAAATTCTTCATGACAAAAAAGAAGACTCCACAACAGCCTCCAGCAGAAGTCGTGCAACCGCAAAACTCCGTTCCATCGCCAAAGACATCGACAAACCAACAGCCTCCAGCAGAAGTCGTGCAACCGCAAAACTCCGTTCCATCGCCAAAGACATCGACAAACCAACAGCCTCCAGCAGAAGTCGTGCAACCGCAAAACTCCGTTCC
This sequence comes from Heterodera glycines, assembly GCA_004148225.2. Classification (NCBI taxonomy): domain Eukaryota; kingdom Metazoa; phylum Nematoda; class Chromadorea; order Rhabditida; family Heteroderidae; genus Heterodera; species Heterodera glycines. Next base: position 6,134,192 of record CP049706.1, on the reverse strand, counting down.
ATCGCCAAAGACATCGACAAACCAACAGCCTCCAGCAGAAGTCGTGCAACCGCAAAACTCCGTTCCATCGCCAAAGACATCGACAAAACAGCTGCCTCCGGTCTCCGTGCATCAGCTCCGCTCCGTTCCATCGCCAAAGGCCCTTCCTGTCGAAAACTACACACTCAACGCGACGTTTACGAAGGAAGAGGCGCGTGGATACGCAACAAGTGAAAAGAAATCATGTCTAAATTGAATGTTCCCCAATTATTGCTTATTTTCAGTGACTTTTAAGAAGAGCAAAAAGCGTGCAGCACAGACCAAACAGCCGAAACTCGTCAGATTTTCAATTTTCTTCGCTTTCCCCTGCTAAATTTCCACTTCTTTTAGGTTTCGTCCTCCAGTCAGCTCAGCGAAACTTCGGTTGTGGGTGACCGTTCGTCGGCTTCAGCATTTGCAGCAGGTGTTGTTGCTTTGCATAAAAACAACAAATATTGTTTTTATTTTCAGCAAGCATCAGAAGCCCTCAGTCAATGGCAAGCCATGTCGGTTCGTCGAGAAGCAAACACGAAATGGATCCTCCCTCCGTAAGACTCTCACTACCCACTTATCGTCCGCCATTATATTTAAAATTGTTTAGAATCCGACTTCAAAGGGCAGCGCATACTTTTAAGAAGGAAGGACCCATCCCAATTCAACTGTGAGAGATGATCAAAGAAAGCGCGAAGAATTGCCGATAATTATTTTGGATGATGATGATATATATATATATATGTGTTCGATCAAATATGTTGTTCCTTCAAAATTAATCTGTGTTTGTTTCACGTCCCAGCGAAAATGAATTTTTGCCATTGTTTTTATGCCAAAATGCTAAAACATATGTTGAATTGTTTTTTTTTCTTCATCGTCAATGCATTCAGTACAACTGCTGCTCCTCCGGCGGTTTATCGTCGTCCCCCTCCTCCCAATTCTCCCCCTCGTCGTTTGCCCTCCTTTCCCTTTGCTCCTCCATCCTCCGTCGGATTTTGTTCCGCTTCAGCTGATCATCATTCTTAATGCCCTTAATTAGCATTTTTACTTAGGTACATGTCAGTTTTTTGCTCGTTTAACTCACTTCGTCCTCCTCCCCCAATGGCTCGCTGTATATTTTGTCGACGAGATCCTTGCGCAATTCGACTTCCTTCTCAAATTCTTTGGCACCAAACACGCGTCTCTGTGAAAGAATAAATATAAATCAAATTTCTCATCTTATTCATCAAATTCGAGGCCCGATTCCGTGCAACTCTAATCCCAATTGATACAAATGCTTCTGTTTTTGTACTGCATGGAAATGAAAGTCCGAAGAATGCTACTTGTTGTGTCTTTTGAATTCGCTAATCAAAATCAAGAAATGGTTATTAGGTATATTGTTTTTGCCTCACCTTTGTCACGGGATCAATGAAATTGCCATGTTGGAACACAACCTAAAACATTTGGTATTTAATGACGGATTGTTGACAGATCCTTTAGACAAAGCTAAACAAAGCATTTATTAAATTCGAAAATGAAAATCAGTCGGCGGCGACTAAAAAGGCAAAAAACACCAAAGGATTTTTGAAAAAAACTAATGCCATTTGTTAATTGCGTGACGACAAAATGATGAATTCCTTGCCTTTTCCACAGCGTACTGGACAGTTTTTGATGGTCTGTGGATCTCTGAGAGGCGTCTGATCAACACAACGTCGCCCACCCTAAAAGCCAAAATCAAAATTAAAACAAATAATTTAGTGGTCTTTTCCACCTGCATTTGGACTCGGGGTCGAGCGACCACTCATAGGCAGAACTCATGAAGAACATTCGGTTGTATTCGTAGAAACTAAATGAATGAAAAAATGAAAATAGAAAGTGAGGGAGAATGAACGGAGAAAATCAGGCACTTTTGTTGACGGAGCCCCGAAAGGTTTTGTAATTTTATTAAAAACCAAAGACAGGGAGTTTTTGGTTTACTTTTTTTCAGAATAGTGAAACTTCGTTTACAAGTTTTCAGGACGTTGATCACGAATATGACATAATTTTAACCAATTTCAAATCCTAACCCAAGCTTGAACAAAAATTGCAACTAAAAAAATTGAATTTAAGATTTTTGGCGAAGGATTGGTAAAAATGAGTGTAAGAGCATAATCAGTGACCACGAAAACCCCTATGTTTTATTCTGTCAAAAACCAATAAAATTCTAGTATTTTTCGGGGGGGATAGCAAAATTGCTGAAAATCAGCTACATCCCTAAAAACACTTAAGGTGACAACAGAGAGGTCAAGCGATGAATTGCGATGTATTCAGTTTCAATTAAGAGACTCATAATTTGAAACATTTGCTGGCCACATTTTTCAAATTGCCCGATTTACATATTCCGAAAATCAATGAAAATTTGCCATGTAGTACCCCCCCAGAACCCACTTGTTTTTGGAGATTTTGACTTTGACACAGGTGTCCCTCTGCAGTCCGATGGTGGTGATTTGCTTCACTTTGGCCAACAGCAACTCGCCCGAAACTTTGGAAACCCAAGCCGACTTTTTAGACAATTGTTGCATTGATATATTGATTACACTAAAGCTGAGGAAAAATAAAATTAAATATAAAGCGGATTAGGTGACCAATTCTATGAAAAGCATTTTATTTTCGAGCAATCTTTTCTAGCGGTCATTATTGTTAGTTATTGTGTGTTCAATTAAGCAATATTCTGATTGTGAGCAGTTTGCACACGACAAATTTTTCAGGGAATCGAAAAACATTAAAACAAACAAAAAATCATTTTGATTGTGCAGCATATAAAGAGCAAAACCGGCTAAGCAATTGGTAGCAGTAAGCAATGCTTTAGGTAGGAATATGATGGAAAAAAACCTGTTATTTATAACAGGTTCCTGTAGTGCGGCAGAGAAGCGAAATAAAAGTAAGGCAACTGTTGCAAAAAATCAATGACAGAAACCTGTAATCAAAAAGCAGGAAACTGCTATTAGGTATTACGCAAAAGTCCAAAAATTTAAATTTTTTGTAGCTGCCCCGAGTAGATAGACAATGGACTATTTCCTCCGACTAACCACTACGGGAAGGAGTAAATAGTGCAGTGCCTGCTTGTCTGTCTACGCGGGGCGCCGCGGGTGGAAGGGGCAGATAGTAAGCAGACGCGTGCGTGTGGGGAGGGAGTGGGAAAAAAGGAGGGTAAATGGCAACAGAAAAGAAGCGAGAGTAAGGTGTAATAGCGCACTGTCTGTCTACGCGGGCAGCGCCGAGCGGAACGGGACAACTCCGTCTCAGCCATGTTTTGAGCATCTTAACTTTTTACCTCTTGACATAATTCGAAAGCTCTTCACAGGCTCTATTAGCCTACTAAAAATTACAGAGTATATAGATAGAACTGTAAAAAAAATGAGAAATTATAAACTTCAAAAATATTGGATTTTTGCGGTTTTCAACTGACAATTTTTTTGTGAGCTGCTTAATTCTTAGAAATACCATACAAATATCTGCTTAACATCCTGAGCTTTCAAATGGTACCAAGGTTATTACGTTTAGTCAACTGAGAAAAAAAGTTATGGCTTCTTAAGTTGTCAGGGACGGAGTTGACACCGGCGCCGATTGGAAGGGGAAATTTTGAATTAGCGGGGTTTTTGGCATAGTGAAGACAAGTTTCTGCAATTGAATATTCTGTTGGTCAGACACTAACCACAGGAACCTGTTGTAAATAACAAATTTTTCCACCTTAGGTAGGAAGAGAATTTGACTGTGACAAATCCAGGCCGCCAAAACTATTGCAATTTTCAAAAAAAAAAAAGCACTGTCAAATTATAACGAAAAAGTAACAATGTAATGCAAAAGGGCCTGGATGAAAGCGAATAAATGCAAAGCAAATACAACAACACTCTCTCTGGTGGTGGAGCGAATATTGCGAATTCCAACGGAGAATTTTACATTTTGTATATGTCATTGGAAGCAGGGCTCCATGTATCATCAATTTGACCAAAAGTGTGCAAAGACAAAACGCCAAAAATCCTCGTTAATTTAAAAAATTTCCATTGTAAAAACAGAAGAACCGATCTCAAGTTTCTGCTACTTCTTCACATTTCTTGTTTTTTCGCTTCAAAATCATTTTTTTTTGTAATGGTGCGCACTTTTAACCAAATTGATGATATGTGGGGCTCCGAATTTTTACGTTTTCAATAAAAGTAAAATTTGGAGCACCGACAAAACACAAAGTGGGGAAGAATAATGTGCAGACATTCAATTGGTAAATGTCAAGGGATGGGTTGTGATGAATAATTAAAGGAGGAAACGTTGTCGCTCATCGCCCGCCACTCTGTGCCGCTTCATCGACATTCCCACACTTTGATGCTGTTGTCCACAGAGCCGGTGACCACGAAGGGCAATTTGGAATGGAAATCTGAAGGAAGGTAAAGGGCTGTGATTGTTTTATTACAAGTAGTTAACCGTCATTAAAAACAAATAATTTGTTTACCCAACGCGGTGACAAATTGGGGATGTGCCTGCAGCGTTTTAATGCACCGCCGGTGCTCAATGCTCCACACGCGCAACGTTTTGTCGTCACTGACAGACACCTGCACAAAATAGACAGTTTAACACTCAAATTGAATAAAATGAATAACAAAAAAGCCGTAAAAAACTATAAATGGGTTATTTTGCCTCCTTTTTTGGTACCATTTCCAACCCCCGGGGTTTTCTCGCACCAAAAATTTGCCGTTAGGATGCAGTCGAATGTCGCGCACCCAATTGTCATGGCCAGCCAAGGTAAACAGACAACAGCCGGACAACACCTAAAGAAGGGATGGAAAATGGCGGAAATAATGAACCAAAAAAGCCAAACTCAAAAAATGGTTACCTCCCAAAAGCGAATGGATCGGTCACGCGATGCGGAGACCAACATGGCCGTTTTCTGCTGTTGTTGCTCAATGTCTCCGTTAGTTTTTCCTATGGTAATGCAAATTCCATTAAATAAGTTCGGCATTAAAAATGAAATTTGCCACCTTCTCGCGACGACTCGCCGGAAAATGTGAGAATTTGAGCAGCGCTTTTGTCCGACACCCAAATGATCGACTCGATGACATGTTCATGGCCAAGCAAAGTCATTTTCGGCACTTTGGTGGCCAAACACCAAATAATAATGGACTGAAAATGCAATGAATGGTCCGAATATATACAAGTAAAGTGGTTAAATTTTTAGAGTTTTTTCTAAGTGGTTTTAATCCTCATTTAAAAAGTTTACAAATTGCGAGTAAGATCTGCTTTTGGAGCGAAGAAATTGCAAAAAACCATATGAAATTTGTTACGGTTGGGGGAGTCGACCGCCCATTCCCCTCACATTTTGGTCTATGATTTGTATAAAATAGGAGAGTGCCATCGTTGTCTTTATTTCTTTAATTCCCATACTCCGCCTCAATAAAAAAAATGCAATTTGTTACCCTGTCATTGCTGCACGAAGCAAAACACTTTCCGTCCTCGTTAACCGCCACCATTCGAACCCAATCGGTGTGTTTGGAGAAGTTCTGCACGCAATAACCATTCGCAATGTCCCACAGTTTAATCAGCTTGTCCCGCGACGCGGACAAAATAAAATCTCCGGAGGGAAGAAAAACGACGGAAGAAATATTATGTTCATGGCTAAAGGAAAAAAGGGAAATTAGCAAAAAAGGCGCAAAATGAGAGATTACCCTTTGAGTGTTTTCAAACATTCGTAAGTGTTCACAAAGTCCCAAATTTTGATGGTCATATCAGCAGAACAAGAAGCTGGAATAGAAAAATAACAAAAAGGAATCGTGAAAAGATTTAGGTGCAAAAAATCCAAAATTAAATTTTAATGAACTAACCGAGCAATTTGCCAGACGCATTAAAGCCGATGTCCTGCACTGTGTCCGTGTGCCCTTTCAACGAACGTTCGAATTCGCCGCTCTCAAAGTCCCAAATCTACAAAAAAGGTTCCTTCATTTTATATTAAGTAAGGTAAGGTAGGACCAATCCATTTATATTGTTGCCCACAAAACAAACCTTAATTGTGCAATCCTCGCTGGACGAGGCTATCAGACTGAACTGGGGATGAAAAATCACTTTGGTGATCGGCATGCGGTGCCCGGTCAGCTGAAATCGCTCGGGTGGCCGCGGAATCCATTCTTCCGGCATTCTCTTGTCTCTGAAAGTTATACGAATTTTCCTTGATTGCCTTTTAAGAGCTTCTTTTCTCTTCGTAATTGAATACTTTTTAAAAAAAATCGTCGTGAAAACTGTGAATTATTTACAATTTGTTGATGTATGTATTCTGGTAGCAAAAAGAATTTAAGTTCAAAGAATGTATGGCCCTAAGTCTAAGGTGATGACTAAAAACCTTGAAGGGCCGCTGAATGGCGCTTCTTTGTCCCGCTGTTTCAGTTGCTCCTCCAAATTCAACACTTTCTGTTGCAGTCGTGTGGTCAGCGTCCATTTCTTCTCCAAAATGCCCGAAAGCTGTGCCTTGCGTGCCGGGTCAGCATTTTCATCCTGCTAACAAATAAAAATGCATACAAATTTGAAGAATGGGTGTGCATTATACTACTCCTATTTTATCCAAGTCCTGGTTTTTTGGCAATCCTGAAGAATGGGTGTCCCTAATTTAACTTTTTTTATTTTGGGCTCAAAATCTGTTTCCATGTGTTTTCGAGGGTGCTGATTGCGAATCTGAACTCGGATTTGCCTAATTCCGAACCCCGGACCCGAACAAAAATTTGAAAATTTTTTTTCAAAAATATACGTTAAAACCGGTCAAATTTTGGTGCAAATTGCGCATTTTTATTCAATTAACAATCAACGCATTGTTTTACATCAAAATAAATAGTCGTTAAATGAATTAGAAGCCTTTACCCCCAAAAAAGCACTACAATTTTTTTTGTTCGAGTTAGGGTCCGGGGTTCGGAATTGGGCAAATCCGAGTTAAGATTCGTAATCAGCACCCTCGAAAACCCCAAAGAACTGGTTTTGAACCCAAAATTTAAAAAGAAATTAAAAATTAGGGACACCCATTCTTCAGGATTGCCGGTTTTTTCCTTCAAAAAATGCACAACCAAGAAGCCCCCTGGGACAGTCTCTGCTTCCCACAAAACCTACAACGTTGGCTTCCTGTCGGAAAATGGAAGCAGATTGAGCATATCCATGTGACTCCAGATAATCGACAACTGCCAGATTTCTAAAAAGTGATGGTATAACGGTTGAATTGAAAGTTTCGTTTTCTCCCACATATCATCGCGCTGTTTTGAGGACGACATGACCATTTCTGGTACAATAATATCAATAAGTGGCGCTGCTCGCTACCGCAAATTTTACCCTTAAAAATTTAGGCATGAATTTAAAGTCTTTCATTATGTCAATTATGCGGAAAACAATTTAAAAAACTCGTGATCAGGCAGAAAGAACAATCCTAATCATTATCAAAAGATTATGAATGGCGAAGCGTGTTTCTTCATTGAATAGAAACTGTTAATTTGGAGACACGAATTTTTGGACAACGGCGACCGCAAATAAAAAAGGAGGAGAATAAAATAGTGGAAAAGAGGGAGAGAGAGAAAAAGAAAAAGATGGGGGGGGGGAATTTAATTAAAGAGAAACCCAAAGAAAATAAATGCAAAATAAAAGAATGGGCGTCAGAGGAGGGGGAAAGGGCAACGGACGAAAAATCGGCAAAAGAAAGGCCAAAGAAAGGCAACGGAAGGAAAAGAAAGGAAACGACCGGGGGGGGGAAGGAGAGACAGCAGACAAATGGCAGAAAAAGCAGACAAAGAGACGAAAAAAGAAGAAGAAGCGATCACTCATCACACTCTCTCGCTCTCCTCCTTCTTTCACTGCTTTTGTTAGCCTTTTGTCGCTTTCTCGCCCTTTTTCCTTTCTCTCTCTCTTCTTCTCTCTCTCGCTCTCTTCTCTCTGTTTTCCCTCTCTCTCTTTCTCCGTCTCTCTCACTCCTTCGCTTTTCTCTTTCTTCTTTTTACAACTTTCTTCTATTCTCTTTTTTATTTTTCGTATATTTCTTTAACATACAAATTCAAGTGCATTAAAAGAAGAAAAAAAAAGATAACATCACAACCCAACCACAATCACAGCACTAACACACGAAGAAAGTGAGTGAATTGGTGGTGCAAATTTTTCAACCGTTTCCTTCAAATTATTAATTCAATGAAGTCATTACCCTAAAAAGTAAATTGGAGGAAACCACCTTTGAGCGTGTTCCTTCAGCTGACCCAAACAATTTATAAATAAAGATGCGTTTTCTTGTATTTAATTTTCCATTTATTTTGTCCATTCTTACCATAGCATATAAACCGTTAAAACCAAATGAATAGCAGTGAAGAAACAACGGAAAATGTTGGGATGGGCGGAAATAAGGACGAACGGCAGACAACTTCAAAAGATGAGACCGACGAAAGCAGCAACGAAAATCAACGGAATGAACAACGCCAACGACAAATGGACAGCGAAAAGGAGGACTCGAGGTGAGCATGGGCTGGACAATGCAAGAACAGTCAATGAAAAACTGAAACCGAAACATCGGAGGGGGGGGGGGTGAGATGAATTTGACCACCGAAAACTAAAACTCCATGCTTTGAAACCCAAGACGAATTAACAAAGGAATTGGGCTAATTGAGCATATTTGAGGGCAATTAACGCACCAAATGTGTATTTTCCAATTAACATTTGTTTTCATTTGTCCAGGTTCGAATGCAATATTTGTTTGGACATGGCCAAAGATGCGGTCAGTTTACCAGCGACGATGCCTTTTCACTGCTTTTCATCAATCCGTTCCATTTTTGCCTTAGGTCGTTTCGATGTGCGGCCATTTGTTCTGCTGGCCATGCCTTTTCCAATGGATGGACACGCGTCCCTATCGCCAGCTGTGCCCCGTGTGCAAATCGGCGATTAGCAAAGACAAGGTTTTCCATTTTTACTGAATTTATCGGAATGGACAACCAAATAAAAAGCCAATTCACAGTCTCAGTCACATTCCCTCTAAAATTGCATTTTTTGCCAAGGTGATTCCGCTCTATGGTCGCGGTGGTGGGGACAGCGACCCGCGCGAGAAAATTCCACCACGGCCGCAAGGTCAACGCACAGAGGAGACAAATCAGGTGGACAAAAGACATTTTTAATAAATACGCAATAAATGCTGTCGGATAATCATTCCTTTCTTGGCTTCCATGCAAACCTACATTTCCCATAATCAATTTTCACAGAAAAAATTGTCATTCGTTATTCATTTTTCATGCAGGGCTTTCCCGGGATGTTCCATTGGGGCGGCGACAACGGCGGCCATGGCGGCGGCGGTGTGCAATTTTCGTTGGGCATCGGCGTCTTCCCCATTTCCTTTTTCGCCTCCTTTTTCAACACAAATTTCGGAGGCGCCGACCGAAGGCCGGACCCACGTGAGAAACATACATCCAGGAAAATAGGCAATTTCCACGGCGGCGCATAATGGCACCGCCCGATTCCAATTTGTACATTTATTCCAAAATTATATTTCAAATGGCTTAAATTTATTAAAGTTGGTTAAAATTTAATTTTTGTTTCATTTAACTTTTTTAAGCGCCCGTCGGAAGTCGTCAAATGGTGGAGGAGCAATTGCTGTCTAATACGGTGTCTTTTCTCCCTCCCAATCCCAACAACAATTAATGATTATTAATTTCCCCCTAATTAAGTTCCTCTACATCGGTGTGCTCATTTTGCTGTGGTTAGTGTTCGTCTGATGACCATCAAAAAAGAAAAGAATTGTGGCGATGTCACCCATCGGTAGACCATTTGCTATTCCATAAATTGTCATTTTTCTAAATACAATCACTGAATGCTTTCGGCATTCCCTTCTCCTGTCTGTCCGTCTCCCTTTTCTTGTCATTTCCTTCCAAATCAAATTCATACCTTTGCCCGTTGTTCGTCACAAACAGTACATTTTTAAACTTCTGCTGCTGCTGTGGTCCCTTTCCCTTCCTATACCATAAAATTGATTTTATCGTCCTTTGACTGTACGGTATAAATGTAAATACACAATTTTATTCCCGTGGAAAGGAAATGTCGGCATTTGTAAAATGTTTGCTAATTATGGCCATTTTATCCCATCAAAAATATTTGAAAGTGATTACTTGTCCTGGTAATTTTCTCTTGTCAGTCTACAAATACCATTTAAATTTCCATTCGTCTTTCTTTTTTTGCCCTTTAGAAAATGCTTTTTTTGGTCGACAAATTGCGTGTTGAGTTGCGCGGGGTGTGCAACATTTACCACCTTTTGAACTTTGTCCTTTCCGTCGCTTTTCCTCTCACCAAATTGGTGCCCCCGTTGCCCAATTTGTTCTACGGGCAGCGATTGCCCGGCTTGGACTCGGTCCGTTTGGGTGGAGAAAATGCTAATTTTGTTTGGGGGCGGTCAAAAGGCACAAATAATTGGGAATTATTTTTGTCCATTTAATTTCAGAGAGAACGTGAGGTGCTCATCTTTTTGGTCGTTGTCATTATATGGAAAAACAGAAAGGTAAAAATCGATATTTGTTTTTTTTCTCCAAATAACTAAAGGCAAATACAGATCCGAGTTACAACAAATGACCCATTTGTCTAAAAAGTGGTTCGTTTTTAGGCTGTAAACAGTCTCCATTCGTTGTCCATCAGTTATCTGTTTGCCAAATTGGCCGGTGCCGCACTTTTCTTTCGCAGTTCGCCCCTCCTCGGGTCAGTTGGTTTCTCTTTTTACTCTTTGAATTCTGTCTGAAATTGTTATGGATTTATATCTTTTTGGACCGTGACTTTGAATTTCCCACTGAAATGTCCCGGTCTCTTTTTGTACTGCTTGATTTTGAGATTTATTCGGTTTTTTGTTGTTGTAATTTCACCGATTTTCCCCTTTTCAGTTTGCTTTATACTTCTGTTGTCCTCCTTCTCTTTGTCATTTTGCCCGAACCTTTGCCCGCCGAATCGACCAAAATTCGTTATTTTCGCGCCGATGAACTTCAGGTAAAAAAGGTTTTTAGAAAACCAATTTTTGTTTTTAAAATATTAAATTGGTAGTCCCAAATTACATATTTCAGAAAACCATCGACGATGACAAATCGGTGATTTGGGTGATCGAATTCTTCACAACTTGGTCGCCTGGTGAGTTGAAAAAGGCGAATGAAACCATTCATTTTAAAAACGGCACCAAACTTTGCAATTGGACCTAAACAAACCGCAGAATATTATTCCGTAAAAATCCTTGCAATTCTCCGCACTTTCCGTCATATTTTTTTCTTATTCCCTTTTTCAAAGATTGTCGTTATGTGGCGCCCGTTTTCAGTGCTCTCAGCGAAAGGTTGCTTTTTTCTGTTGTTTGGAAATTTTATATATTTTTTTCCTCTAATTGTAAGGTATTCGCTGCCGAATTTGCGCTTTGGTAAGAAGGAGGCCATTTTCATGTCGTTTTCAAAATTAAAATTCATTTCGGCCCTTAAGGCAAATTGGACGTCGGCAAACACCCAAAAGAGGGCGACCATTTCCGCGTCAATGGCCACGCGAGCAGCAAACAGTTGCCCACTGTTGCACTGTTCAGAAACGGCGTTCAGACGGAGCGGAGGCCTTTGGTGCAGCAGCGAAGGGCCGTCCCATTCATTTTCAACGAGGTGCTCACAAAAAGCAGAGGCCACGCGGACGCAATGGCTTATGACCCCTTTACCACCACCCGGGCGAAACTAAAATTATCCGCAAATCGGGAATTTAAGTCGTTGTGAGGGGTTATTAAACAAATTTTTACAATTAGCAATTAATTAAAATCCCCCCCCCTTTTAATGTATGTGGTGAACACTAATGCCTAATGTTTTTAGAAATAACTTGGTTTAATAAAATTCAGAAAAACCTCATTTTGGCCTTGGGCCTCAACGACATTTACGCGGAATGCAAAAAGACGGAGCGAACTCGGCGAAAGAATGAATGAATAATAAAGTGATTTGCTCAGCCAATTGTGAATTTGGAAGAATCTCAACGACAAATAGGATACACAAAAGCCTTTTCCCTTTTCAACCATTGCTTTTCCCTTTTTAATTATATTTAAAATGGCAATTTGAAAATTGAACGCCTTTTATTGGAGCAATTGCCAATTTGGAAATGGGGCGAGAAAACAGTTGTATCATCTCTTTCGTCATTCGGGTGGACTTTTCCCATCTCTCATTTTGTGTTTTGTCTAATTTGCGTTGCGTCTTTCAATCCTCGGGGTAGGGCCCGGCCAACACCTTTTTGATGAACTCTGAAATACCAAGGGGGAACGGTCATTTGTCGGGACTCTCGACAACGGTTAATTTCATTAATAATCGCTTACGGTCGTAATTGATCATTCCCTCGCCGTCCTGGGCGCCCAGCAAAAGTTCGTCCGCTTCCTCCGCGCTCAGCCGTTCGCCCAGCGCCAGCAGCACGTGCCTGAGCTCGGCTGCCATGATTTTGCCACTCTCGTCTTTGTCGAACACTTTCAGACCCTCGACGAAGTCGGCGTAAGTGCCCACTTCCTGCGCAGGCGAAAGAGACGGAATTAATTGGTTAATTAAGTACCCATTCTTATGTGACAGTATAAAAATTCGTATACGGTACTACTTGACACGGTTTCCTACAATAAGCCTACAAATATTGCCGTTTTCTCTCCGCTAGCCGAAGTTGAATTTGTCCAAGACTTAGATACCTTCCCAGTTGTCAGCTTTAAAACGGGGGGGGGGGCATTCGGTTGGGTCAATGGCAACTCGTACGAAGGCAGCTCGTATTTTACAAAAATAAAGCCTAGGCCTAACATAAGCAATTGTACGAGTTGTCATGACACCGTTCGGTTCGGTCGGCTTTACGTGCCAATTTTATGCCAAGAAATTTAAATGTTGCCATTAGAATTGGACATTTTGAGAAAGGCCTGGACTTGGATTTCCTGGACAAAAATCATGTCATGAAAAATCAAGTGTTGTAAAGGCCTGGCCCAGGCCTTGACCTGGATTTTTTGAAATTTGTTTAAAAACAAAAGAAAATTTGAAAAATAGGGAAACTGGGATTCTGAATGTGTAAAAAGGGTTTGGCCCTCATTTGGGGACACCTCTCCTTCCATACCCCGTTTTGCCATATCCTCCTCCTCCTTTGGCACTGCTGATGGGTCCTTCCTTCCTTCCGTACCCCCTGCTTTTCCTTCCTTCCGTACCCCCTGCTTTTCCTTCCTTCCGTACCCCCTGCTTTTCCTTCCTTCCGTACCCCCTGCTTTTCCTTCCTTCCGTACCCCCTGCTTTTCCTTCCTTCCGTACCCCCTGCTTTTCCTTCCTTCCGTACCCCCTGCTTTTCCTTCCTTCCGTACCCCCTGCTTTTCCTTCCTTCCGTACCCCCTGCTTTTCCTTCCTTCCGTACCCCCTGCTTTTCCTTCCTTCCGTACCCCCTGCTTTTCCTTCCTTCCGTACCCCCTGCTTTTCCTTCCTTCCGTACCCCCTGCTTTTCCTTCCTTCCGTACCCCCTGCTTTTCCTTCCTTCCGTACCCCCTGCTTTTCCTTCCTTCCGTACCCCCTGCTTTTCCTCCCCCCCCCGTGCCGTCCCTTCCGTTGCTTTTTTGTGCTGTTTGCCACCTCACCTTCTCCTTCTGCAACTGTTCGAAGATGGGCAGCCATTCTTCGAATGCCAATTTCTTCTCGCCCTTGCGTTTGTATTCTTCGCCCGCCGCTTTCCAAACCATCGCATTGGTCGGCTTCAGCCCACACGCGCGTGCCACGTCGCCAATTTGCGTGGCGTCGATTTTGCCCTCCAATTCTGAAAATGATCAGTAAAAAGCAAAGCCAAAACATTTCAACAGAAAGGTGATCAGAAATTTGCCCTCGGTGGATAAATTTGATCGGAAATTGCCTCCATTGAACATTAAAATTTGGTCCAATTTGATATTTGGTCCATTTTTGCTCGGCTTTTGCCTTACCCTCATCGTAAAGGTTGAAGATTTCTTTGAGTTCTGAAATTAAAAAAACACAATTTAAATGGCAAAATGTTGTTGATAAGAGCACTTTTTTACCTCCTTGGGACGGCATTTCTCTGCTCTTCCGTTTGGTAATTCTTCTGCTGCTTTTGTTGGTGAAATGTTTTGTGGGACTATGTGAGATGAGTGTGTAACGGCGGAAGAAACGGGCAAAAGAAGTGCGGGGGCGGACAGATCAGTCAGCGGAGAATGGAGGCGGGGGGGGGGGGGCAGAACGATGAGACGAAGAAGACGGCAGAGATTTATGGGACAGAGGAGAGAGGGGGGGGGGGGGGGTTGAGTGTTTAAGCTGAAGGAGAGGAAAAGCGGACGATCAGCAGCAAACAGAGTAGAGGAGGGGGAGATGGAGTGGTGATCTGCTAAGGTTGGCGGCAAATGCTTCTTATGCTCTACGTCCGATCAGTCGACGCTCTCCTCTCTCCCCCTCTCTCTTCCTCTCTCTCTCTTCCTCTCTCTCTCTCTATCTCTCTTCCTCCCTCTCTCTTCCCTTCTCTATCTCTCATACTTTTTCTTTCTCTCTCTTCCCTTCCCTTCTCTCTCTCTCTCTGTCTCTTTTACTCTCTCTCTCTCTCTTCTCTCTCTCTCTCCTCTCTCCCCCTCTCTCTTTCTCTCTCCCCCTCTCTCTTTCTCTCTCCCCCTCTCTCTTCCTCTCTCTCTTCTCTCTCTCTCTCTTCCTTCTCTCTCTATCTTCCTCTCTCTCTCTATCTCTCTTCTCCCTCTCTCTCTCTTTCTCTCTCTTCCCTTCTCTCTCTCTTTCTCTCTCTTCTCTTCCCTTCTCTCTCTCTCTCTTCCTCTCTCTTCCCTCCGCTTCTCAATGTGGTGAGACAACAGAGCGCCGCAGAGGCAAAAGCATCGGATATCCCCGGAACTGCTTAAAACATGGACGAAACGGAGAAGGTGGAGAAGCGGGTGCTGCTGTTGGGCCAAGGGGAATGAAAGAATGAATGAGTGATTGAATTCGAATGGATCGCTTCGATCGGTGGAAGCGGCGGATTGGAATTTGTGTCGGTGTCTGCTGCTGCTGTCTCTGTTTGCTGATTTTCATTTGCATTTGCCATGCCTCCTCCTTCGCCCTCCTGCATTCACACATTCTTTTCCGTCTCTTTACTTCTCTTCCCTTTGTTTTTTGGCCAATCTTTATTTCTCTGTCGCTCTCCCACTTCCCCGCTCTCTCTCCCTCCCTCTCTCTCCTCCGCTCTCTCCTTTTCTTTGTTGCCCTTGCCCTTCCTTTTTCTCTGTCATTTTATCAAAAAATCAGTGGACGAATAAATGTTCGAAAGCCGTAATGTAATCGAAAAATTTGCTTTTGTTTTCTTTGTTTTTGCTTATTTCAATTAAAAAATCATTAGCATCATCTTTCTCAGAAATAGTCAATTCATTATCATTTGGATTGGTTAAGACAAACATAGAGAGCTGCTTTATTCCTTTTTGTGAATGGTGAGGTGATCGGGCCACCCCTAAAATGGCTTAATACCGAATTGCCTATTGAATGAAGGGGGAGGGGGGAATTTGAGATTTTGTGAAATTCAGCCGCCCCCCCCCCCAAATGAAAAACGATTGAACGAAAATCGGGTGCGAGAGTCGCTTCCCAATTCAATTTTCGATCTCATTTCTCAAATCTCGAGAATTCGATTTTTACTTCTCTTGGCCAACTCTTTTTTCTCGGCTTTTTTCATTTTGTTTTTTAATTGATTCAATCTATGAACCTTTTAATTAGTGCGTCTCTTTCAGCCGATCAGAAAAAACAACAACAAAAACAAGCAAAAGAAGATGATTAGTGGTGAGTGCCGCCATATTCATTTTCGCTTTATGCAAAAATTAAAACAAATAAAATTGAGAAGGAAATGGAAACCGCGGGGAAGGCAATTTGCACTAATTATTTCTGTAATTAATTAGCAAATTGAAATTGCTTTTTCAGACTATCACTTGTCGGGCGGCGGTCGCGTGGGAACCGAAAAAGCCATTGGTCGTTGAAAAGATCGAAGTGCAACCGCCAAAAGAGGGAGAAGTTCGAATTAAGGCAAGTGGCAGCGGACAATTAATTAATTAATTATTAACTCATTAATTAATTAATTTCATTTAAATTTTGAGGTGATGTTCACGGCGATATGTGACACGGACATTTACATCAATTATTTTTTCTGAAAGTAAATACCGTAAATCCGCTATTTGAAGGCCCGGGCCTTCTATTGTTCAACCCCTCCAAAAAGGGGCCTTTAATTGGAGGGGGCCTTCAAATAGCGGATTTACGGTATTTTAATTTTATTTTTTAATTTAATTTTCAATCAATTCAAATATTTTTATTAAATTCTTTTTTTTTTACTCATTGTCCTTTTGCACTTTCAGCAATTGAGTGGCACTGACCCGAGAGTGAAATTCCCGACCATCGTCGGCCACGAGGGTGCCGGCGTTGACGAGTCGGTGGGCCCCGGCGTGCAAAGTGTCCGTGCCGGTGACCACGTCATTCCGCTGCCGTTGTGCCAATGCCGCGAGTGCGACGTTTGCGCAGACCCAACGTCGAATCTTTGCCGAAAATTTCTTTATTTGTGAGGGAATTGATATGGCGTGTCTTTTATTATTGGAAATGGTTGACAAAAACGACCAAAAAATCACAGACTTTTTTTTGGGGGGTGGCACCACCCGTTTTTCGTGCCGTGGACAGCCCATTTACCATTTCGTCGGTTGCAGCACGTTCAGTGAGTACACAGTGACGCCGGAAATTGCGGTTGCCAAGGTCATTCATTGGCCTCATTAGCATTCAATCACTTTTCAATTGCGTGCCATTTTCTTCTTCGCTTCCCCACACAGATTGATCCGTCGTTGCCCCTGGACAGAATGGCACTGCTCGGCTGCGGTGTCACCACCGGTTACGGTAGTCCGGTCAAAGGGTGTCCCATCCGCGCCGGCAGTACGGTGGGCGTATGGGGAATGGGCGCCGTTGGGCTCGCCGCGGCGATGGGCGCGAGAGACATGGGTGCCAAAAGAATTGTGGCGGTCGATATGAACACGGACAGACTCAAAGCAGGTGGCAAATTAAGCGGAAGATTAACGAATGAACATTGGATTAGCAAAAGTGTTTGGCGCAACTGATCTGATCAACCCCAACGAGTTGGACGAGTCCATGCCGCAATTTCTGACCAAGAAATTTGAGGGAGGCATCGACTTGGCATTTGAAGCGACCGGCGATGCCGAGGCCATGGTTCTTGCCAAGTTTGGCATTTAGGGAAATTCCGAACGGACTTTTGCTGCAAGGGCGCATTTTGATGGGAAACACTGTCGGAGGTGAGTGGAGGGAAAGGCACGACGGATTTGGCACTTTTTTCAGTCTTTGGCATTATTTCCCAAACATTTTTTAGGGTTCAAAACGCGTGACGATGTGCCAATGTTGGCGGAGAAATACAAAGATGGCGCGCTTCAGTTGGACGAATTCATCGGCTGGCGATGCTCACTTGATCAGATCAACGGGGCATGGGACAAATTTCAGAGGGGCGAAGGGTAAAATAAAAATAAAAATAAAAATGAATTTTATAAATTAATTTATTTATTGAAAAAAAGAATCCGTTCAATGATTTCCGTGTCAAATGAATGAACGAACGGAATGGAAGAACATTTGAACAGAAATAATGATAAAAAAAAAGATGGGAGAAAGTGATCGGAGATGGACAGACGCACATTGATCAGAGAATTGGCAAATTATCGCCATTTTAAAATTTAATCACAATATTTATTTTAAATTTACAAATTATTAGAAAAAAAGGTCAAAATCATTTGAAAAATAAAAGTGAAATTTGTAAGGAAAATTAAAAAATGAATTGCCAAAAATTTCTCAGCTTGTAAAACTGAATATTTTCTTCTGCTGTTGAAAAATTATTTTATTTATTTAAATAAAAATATTTACAGAAATTTCTTTCTTTATTCCATGCGCATATTTTTCTATACATATTTTTGGTTGTCCTATATTATTTATTTAATCCTTGTTGTAGGCCAATTTTAAAAAAAAAGAATTTGGCGGGGGAGGGCGTCGGGTCGACAACAGCCAAAATGCGAATGGGGTCAAGCCATGTAAATCGATGCCATTAAAATGAATAATTTTGGGCCAAAAATTCAGAAAAAATTCATTCTAACTAGAGTGCCACGGGACCGGGCCGGGAATTCCCGGTCATCCGAGGTCCCGGTTCCCGGTCCCGGGTTTTGAAAAGCTCAGGTCCCGGTCCCGGTCCCGGTAGGGCAACCGGGAACCGGGAAATTAGATTATTTTCAATTTTTTTTGTTTTGTATACTCGTGGGTTTCCTATAAAAAATATGATTACTCATAGTTTTTTTAAAATTGATACATATTTTATCATTTTTTAAATGAAAATCCTACCAATTGAGCTTAATAATCGCAAAAACCAACCTTTTTTTGTTGAAAATCTGTTAACAAATTGCACCCAAATAAATTTTTAAAATTTCCCCCGGCGGCGCCTATCGGCACCGCCGGACCCCTTCTTTCCCAAAAGTTTTTTGAAAAAGCGCTCCGAAAAAAAGTGATGTGAAAATCAAATCTGAATTTCTATTAATATGCGATGATTTAGTCCAAAAATGATTAATTGTTTGAAATAATTGAAGAAAATTTGTTTGAAAATTTTCATTAATTTAATTTATTAAATAAAAAACCAAATAATTTTGTATTATTTTCACTTGATATAAATTAAAATTTGATTTTTTTTGAATTTTTAAAATTTTCCGGTTGGTCCCGGTTCCCGGTTTTTCTTGCGGTCCCGGTCCCGGTCCCGAAAAAAAATCGAGGTCCCGGTCCCGGCTTCTCAGGTCCCGGCAAGTCCCGGTCCCGGTTTTGGCAAAAATTCCCGGTCCCGTGGCACTCTAATTCTAACTGCACAAAGTAATTGCGAAACTCCCAATGCTCCTGAAACAACTTGGCCAGCAAATTGTTGGCATTTTATTCAGATCACAGCCGACTAGCGGATCTGAGTGCTCAATGAGCGACTTCTTCGCCAGCACACGTTGTTGTTCTTATTGGCAAAAAAAAATAATAATAAAAATATTCAAAAAATGATTAGTGGCCAGAGATTGCATTGATTGTGGAAGAATGTCCCATTAATTTCAACGAATTTTAATTTATTTTTAAATACACACCCTCAAAATGAGATGCAGAAAGTGCGCAACAAACATTTCACTTCAAATAATGCCTAAACAAATAATTTTGAAAAAACGCAAAAACGGGGCAAAGAAAAAAACGAGCTAATAAATGGATTTTCCGAGGTGTTGATCTCCTGATTATGAATCTGATATTGGATTTGTCATATGACATTGTATAATCAATGATTTATCAAATTGTTATTTTTTAAGTACTCGTTTTCCAATGAAACACCACAAATGAGGCAAAAACTTCAGTTTTGGCACTCCTTTTGCCTTTGAGTATTAGTCACGCAAATCGTTAACACTTTCTAAATTTAAGCTTTTCCATTGGAGTGTTGAGCAGATGCTCTTTTTGCTACGGAGAATTTCTTTTTTCAAAAAATTAAATTTAAAATATTTTTCTTAATGAAATCCATCAGATTGGCCCACCTTCACCATTTCGCATTAGGCTGAAAAAGATTATTTTCTGGTTAGCGTTAGCAATGGCATTTGCCTAACAAATAAGCTGTCTTCGCCCCTGTACTTATTATATTAAAAAAGTATTTATTTTTGTTTTTTCATTGACTTCCTCAATAATTAATCTATTTCACCAAATTTACAAGTGCCCGAAAATTGGTCAGAAGTGCTGCCAAAAATTTTCAACAAAATTTGGATTTGCCAAATAAAACACGAAGCCCTTTCCTTCCCTCCCTACCCGTGCCCATTCCAATTTCTGGTGCTGCTCAATTATGATGAGCATTCTCACCCATCACATTTGTTGCTCTCTCTCCCCGTGCCCCCGGCTTTTCTCCTCCAACTTTTGCACCCCCCACAAATGCCCCCACTTCTTCTGTCCTTGCCCCTGCCTTTGGTGTGTTATGGCCCAAGGCGTGAATGATGGCTGGAGGATGATTTGGGGTGAATTCCATTCTCAGTCAGTTCCTTCCGTCGTCACTGATCAAACGGATGAATGATCGATGGATGGGATGCGTCGGATCGATCGCCTCTCCCCCCCCCCCCCGAATTTTTCGGCCCATTCATTTTCCCGGCGCCACCCTCAAAAAGTGTTTCTTCCCATGGCGCCATCTGCTCAATATTTGGGCCAACTCGTCGTCGTCCAGCGGGCAAATTCAGCATAGGGGGGGGGGAAGGAAGTGTACACCGTTGGGAATGGCCAACAGATCGATGAGAAGCGGCGGCGGCGGAGGGGGGGGGGGAAGCGAAGACGCGGGGCGGCGATTGTTTTACCACCGATCAGACACACAATCCGATGGAAATGCCACCCAAAACGAAAACGCTTCCTTGTTGTTGGTGGCAATTATTTGCATATAAAAAAGAAAGTATCAATTTCCATTTGGTAAATTAAAGCATTTTCAAAATGATTGCCCCCGGCTTTTGCCCCCCCCCATTTTAGCAGTCACTCACTCATTTAGTCACTAATTTTTCTCTGTGGCGGCGTTGGGGACACCGCCACCGCCGCCAAAGCCCCCTCCCCTCTCCCCGTCCGTCCATTAATTTCCCCTGCCGGCGGCCACAGAAATACTCCAAATTTCCCATCGGGTCGTTTTTCTTGGCCTGGTAAAGCATTGAGTGGTGCCTCCCTCGCCCACCCTCACTTTTGCTGCACTTCTCTCGAAAATTTCTCCCATGGGCACAACGGCACAATGAATGAGAATGTGCCTGCGGGGGAGGACCAGGTCAGGGGCCGCTTTTCCTTTCTTTTGGCCCGCTGCTAAATTTTGGGCCGCTTTTTGTCCCTCCGTCCGCACCGCACATTCATCCGCCAAAGTTGCATATACATACATTTTTATATTTTGGAATGTTTCGGTCTCTGTGTGTGTGCATATCGACCCGTCAAAAGTTGCCGGAGGGGCAGGGGACGAAATGCCAAAGGCGGCGAAAAAAGGCCGGGGCAACGAAATAGAAGAGCACAGACATAAAACCCGTGGCACCTCCAATTCACTTTTTACATATTTCCCCTTTGGCATCACCTTCTTCTCCTCCCCTTTCATTGTGTCACTGTTGCTTTTCCTCCTTTTTCATCCTCTTTTTCTGCTCCTTCCAATTTCCTCTTACTTCCTTTCCTTGTTGGCACTTTGCTTCTCCTCCAACTTCCTCATGCTTTTCCCCCTTCAAGCGGGTGCCAATGAGAGGGGGGGGGAGAGAGAGACGGATCCCGCGAGAAGGGCGCCGTGCCGTCGGTGCGGGAGGGAGGGGTTCATCCTTCGTCCCGCTTAACCTCCCTCTCGTCCCCCTCTTCCTCTGCTGCTGCTTTTGCTTCCTCTTTTTGGTCCCTTCCCATTGTAAACACTTGTGGAGGGGCAAAACGACACAAGAGGAGCCGAACCACCACCACCAAATCACTGCAAAAGCAGCCGACTACGACGGCACAGCAAACGAAGTGCCGTTTTGGCATCCTTCCCCCCCCCGGCACTCTTTGCCATTGGCACTCCCCACGCCCACTCCGCCGTTTTTCGGCCTCATTCCCATAAATCACTTCTCTTCCGCCTCCCCTTTTTCAATTGTGGCATCAATAAAATCGATGAATTTTTTGGTTCCGAAAACTTTTTAAATGCTTTTTATTAAATTGATTTTAAACTCTTTAATAATTAATGTGTTATTTTTAATTATTATTAAACTTACCATTTTTAATTTCGAATTTCCTTTCGTCCCCTTTTTGAGTTTTGTCATTTGATTACCTTTTTCCTTTGCTAAATTCCTCCTCCCCATAAAGTCAATTTCCAAATTGGCACTTTTTTGGTGTCCTTTTGTCCTCCCTTTTTCTCTTTTTGTGCTTCTCATTTATTCGCGTCCATTCGTTTTTTTATTTGCGCTAATTTCCAACCGAATTTCGCAAATGGCCCATTTGCGGCCATTCTCCGCCGCCAAAACGGAAGCGCAATTAGAAAGAGAGCATTGCCAAAAGTGGGAGGGGGGCGGACGGCATTTGGCTTCACATTGGCCCTTGGAATTGCCAATTTGGCCAACAAAAACTTGGAATTTTTGGCCTTTCTTTCCTTCACTGTTTCCGCTCCCAAAAACGGAATTTCGCTTCCGTTGAGTTTTGCCATTTTCGAATTGTTTTGCCATTCCTTCAAAAATCCCGGCACTTTTGAAGGTCGAATTCGGTCGATTTGAACTCGTAAAGCGCGCGTTGAGCCAAATTCGGCCGAGTTTTTATTGTCCTCCGAATATAAATGGATGATTGTGAGCAATTAAGCTTGCTTTTAAGAGAAATGAAATGAAAGTTCACTTTGAATTTAATTTTTTGTGGTGTCTCTGATTTTTAACGTTAAAATGTTAATTTATTCTTATTATTATTTTTTACTTTAATTTTCATTTTACATATTTATAATTTTTAATTACCTAATTAATTAATTCACTCATTAATTTCCCCCTCTTTATTTCAGTTTCCCTTTTCCTCGTCGTCCTTTCCTTTGGGCGTTCGTTCGTTTCTTTTTCACCGTTCCGTCTTTCTTTCGTCCGTTGCTCCGTTCTTCATTTTGTCCTCCATTATTTTTCATCACACTTTTTGCTGGCCATTCCTTTTGGCACCTCCAACAATTTTGGCCATTTATGGTAATAAAAATTAAATTAAAACTGAATATGAAGCCATTTTCGTTTGATTTTCCAATTGATTGTCCGTCCATTCTCCGATTTGGTTCTTGAAAATCGATTTAAATCCGATAATCAAAAGTGAATATCTTAAACGCTGAGATTTGAGGCCAATACTCTCGGGCATTCTAAATATCCTTTGAAAATCCAATCCACAAATGCTGCATTTACTTTCAAGGCACGCTTTTCGATACCCGGACAAACCCCAACTAATTAGTCGTCATCCTTTTGCTTATTACCCCAACTAATTAGTCTTCATCCTTTGGCTTACTTTCCCTTATCAGATTTATGCCCTCCCCATGTTTAGGTGGATGTCACCCCCAATTGACTGTCGGAGAGTGCCGTTTTCGCCGCCACCGTCGTCGTCGCCGTTTTGCCGCTTCCTCCGCCACCGTCTCAGCCTTTGTTCCGCTGCCGTTTTTCCGCGCCCTCCGCCGTCCTTTTGCCGTTCTTTCTGCTTCCATAATCACCAACAAAATCGCCTCTTCCTCCGCTGCTATTGTCCCCCGTTTCGTCGTACTCCGCCGTCAAAAGCCGACGCTTTCCCATTGTTTGGCGCCCCTCAAACCCAATCGAATAATCCCCCGCTAATTGTTGCCGCTGAACTCGCCGAGACTGTTCCTCGTTCTGCTGCGGTTGCGGGTCGTCCACACCGCGTCGAGTCTGGCTGGGCCATCGCTGGGCCCACGGCCGCCGAATGCCGTGGGTTTTTCTTTTGGAAGAAAATTTAAAATTGGCCCAAAATTAAATTATTAGTTAATTTACCATTTGTTTGTTCTTCAATTTATAAATTAAATTGGTATAATTAATTACTTTAATTAATGTTAGCAATCCGCTTTTTTAAGTTCATAAGAAAATTTAAATTGGGTCGACCGGGCCGAGGCCACGGCTTTTTTAGGTCCCGGTATTGGTTTTAATCGGCCTGAGTTTTCATTCCCAGTAGGACTGGGACCTGAATTTAATTACAATATATTTTAATTATTTTTTAATTTATCCAATCCCATCCATCAGCTGTGACTGCGGTCTTCTTTGCCTTTTCACGGAAAGACGAAGGCACATCGAAGTCCTTTGGCGGCGGCGATTGTTGGTCGGCATTTTCGAATAGAAATCACGCACTGATCAGTAGTGATCAGTTCCGATTCATTAATAAAGAAAATAATATATTAATTAACTATTCATTCGAAAAGGTCACTGACGACGAGCGAAAGGCGAAGCGCCGTTTTCTCAACCTCATGCGCGGATTCGACACCGAAGACTTGGATGTGCTGCGAAAGGTGGCGAACATTTAAAACTTACATTTTATGAATTTAATAATAATTTCGATAAAATGGGTTTAACTTCCGTGGTTTTTTCCTTCAATTTTTGGAAATTATCAATCATTTCCCCTCATCATGCGATTCCTGATCAATTTTTAAATCCTTATCATAGCCTCAAAAAATCCTCATTTGCCACGAAATCTGCTGCTAACTGGAACCCTGGGCTAATGTTCCCAATAAAAAGTGCATCCCAACGATTTGCAAGGCAATTGAGTCGGGCGGCATCAACATCAAACAGTGCGCGCCGGGCCCACCGATGGACCTTGTTGAGGAACGCGAGGAAAGCATCAGCAGCGGAGAAGAGGCGGAGCAGGAGCCGGAGATGATGCCGGGCTGTTCGGCGACCATTGTCAGCACGCGACCACGGCATTCGATCAAGTGAATGGCAAATAAAACTGAAAACTGTAAAAAGTGATTGGATGATCAGACCAAATCAACCATTCTTATGCCACACCTTTTAAAAACAAAAATTTAAATTGCTGTTTAATTGCCATGAAATCATTTAAACATTTTGTTGAGGCAAATGGAGCGTGACCGTATTCTCTTCCAACGCCAACGCTTTCCCACCGTCGCCTCAATTCACCATCAGCCGGCGACTTCGTCCGCCTCCGGCGTTTTGGTGCCAATTCCGACGACGGACGGCGCCGCCGCTGTGCCCGGCAGCGCCGGAGGCTATCAGAGGCGATATTCGACACATCGAGAACAGCAGCTGCAGCAGAGGAACAGAAGGGACAGCAAATTCAGCAGGTGACTGACTGGCGAACCACTAATTAACCAATTAATTGACTAATTAGTCCATCGCTTTAGGCGTTTGGCCATTTACACTTCACCGCCAGAAGACAGTGCCGCCGGGGCCATTTCACTTCGGCCGCTGAACACTACAATAATCAGCAGTTCGCCCAGAACGGGGAGCAGCAGTGACGCCGAATTGGACACGGACGAAATGGCCAATGCGACGGCGACAACGGAGCGACGACGGCGACTGCAGCAGCGACAAAGGCGGCGACTGTCGGCGGACGACGGCGAGTCGCAAGTGATCGCCGCGAGTCCATCACGGCGGCGATTGCTTACACAACCGCTGACGAATCCGGACGCGGGACTAATCCCCCAAATTGACAAGTAAACAAACCGAGGGGGCGGGTAATTACTATGGATAATTAATTAATTAACGCATTACTATCGACTGCATTTCAGGCCAATGTCAATGCCTTATCTCTGCTGCAAAATGTGGCGGTGGAAAGACCTTCAGGTGCGACGGAGTCGGCAAAGTTTTGATCAAATGATCAAATTCTTTTTTAAAATTAGCTTTATTTTTGGTGTATGGTTTTTGAATGATTTTCCCGGCTTTTCCTTCCTCTCCATTATTTTTTGTTGTTTTATGCCTTGTGCCAATGTTTCAGGTCGATGCCGCTCTCCACAGGCTCGACCCTTTGCCCTGGTGCCGATTTGGCCGCGGTTGGTAATTGAAACTAAATTATGCAAAAAACAAATAGCCATAGCGATTAAATTTTGTGGCAACATTTTCCATGCTTTTTGGACACTTCTTTTTTGGCCCAATTATTTGATTTGATAATTAAATTTAATCTTTCATTTCCGTAGCCAAAATGAATGAATTCCATCGCATACTTCTTTTTACAGTAACCATAAACAATGCTACCGTTTCCTGCTGTAACCCCTTCCATTACGGACTTTGGATAAAGCGTTCGTTTTTATTTTTGAATTTTTGTGAAATTCTTCTCGATTTTTCCAATTTTTCAGCTGAAACTGCGAGTGCTTCGTCCGACGAGCGAAGCATCGCTTCGGGCGTTTTGGCCAATGGCGGACAGCGCCAACAACAATGTAAAACAGGAATAATTGATGGCCAAATTAGTTGCCACTTTAATTGGGCGAGAGTGTGGGAAAGGGTTTTCCATTGCAAAGAATCGCTCCGCTTGGTTCAGCCCGAGTGCCGCACCGATCAATCGGTTTAGGTGACGTCACCGCCGCTGGCGCCCTCGGCGACACGACCATTGGCCACGTGCGCAGTGCGTTTCAGCACTCACTGCAAGCGGCGCGTACGGCGTACGGCGGCGATGACAGCGAATTGCCACCACAAACTCCGCCGCCGGCACCGCCACCGCACACGGCGGACATTGGCAACAGCAGCAACGAATGGCAAACGATGGGCAACCATTTGGCCGGAGGGGGCGGCACAATTGGGACACAACCGAACCGACGGATATCGCACAGTGTGCACTGCCAAGCGATGTGTAAGCCTAGGGGGGGAGGGGAAAGGAATCCGAAGGCATTTTGCGGATGGCATGGCACAAAACGAAATGGACAACGACGGGGGGGGGGGAGAGGAAATTGGACATTCCAAAAACACTGACCCTAAACAAATTGTAACAATTATTTACATTTTGACAATGGCACGTCAAAAGACAATCAATATTACCCGCCCATTTGAGACCCAACATTTGAGTACAAAAATAAAAAAACACGGCACAAAAAACAGCAAAACGCCCAGTAAATGACTATCAATTAATACAGAATCTATGGCTTTATCCCCCACTCGTGCCTTTAGCGCCTTGTCATTTTGTTGGCGTTTCGAGAATAATTTCGGTCCCCTAATCGCCTCATTAGTCTCTGTAATAATTTCTCCCGTTCCGTTTTGCCCAGCTTGGGGTCGGATGGTCCGATGGCAGCACAACGAAAGGGTGGGCGACGTGGTCACTTTGCTGGGCCAATTTGCGGTGGTCGGCCGATTGGCCGGCACAGTGTTCGACGGGCAGGACGTGAGGACGGCATGGGACGTGGACAACTCCGCCTCCTTCGCACTGCTGCGCCAACCGTCGGACGAAGTGTCCGAGACGCTGGACGAAGTTTGGCTGTACAACAGGCGAGTTTATTTGGCTGATTTGGGCTCAATGTGCCGTTGCCGGGTCGGCTTACTCTAATTAGCATGAAAGTGGCGCGCCCATTTGTACAATGCTTTACAATAATTAAATTCACTTGCGGACATTATTTTAAAAATTAATTTTGTCAATTTTGTTTTCAATTCATAATCCGCTCCCTTTTTTCGGTTCTTTTCGACTCTTTTATTTCGGTGATCAGTGTTTTTCGTCTCGCTTATCATTTCATTTTGATAAACGAATTCCAAAAATAATGATCAAAGTCCGATCACTGTTCTCCCACCCTCCCCTCTTTCAGCAGTGATCAGCCCCTGTTCATGTGCGTTTCGCGGAACGTCGCCCGTGCCGCGGCACCGCCCTCCGACTCTGCGCTCGTGCCGAACATTCGCCGTCTGTCCCCGGGCTATTGCGTGCGCGTGCACCGCATTTGTGCACCCCCCGCGGCGGTTGGGTCCGCCGCCGACCACGCGCCGCCGCCCCTTCCGTCCGTCGCTTCGCCATTCCATCGGCACCAATTCGTTGGCAACGACCTCACGCTGTTCTCCTCCCTTGGCCATACTGCGGTTGGTGCCGAAGTGATACCTTCAATGACAACGACGCAAAATGCGACGGCACTTTCGCTGCTCACGATCAGTGTCGGCATTGGGTGGGGTGCCAACTACGAGTGCCGACGCGTCACCGATTTGCCGTGCCGATACGAAGTGATTTTTACCTGACCGGTCGCTCGCTCACTGATCGGCACTCATCAAAGACACCATCCGCCGATCGGACTGACGTCCATTTGATTCATTTCAATAAATCAATAAGCTGTTCATTCGATTCTCAATTGTTCTCTCTGCCTGCCATTTGTCCACTCTTTGTTTGTTCAAACTCTTCCGCCGATCTCATCCTTTGTGACCCGTCAATTCCAAAAAATTGCTATAAATGTTTATGTTTATTTATTGTTTTATTACATTTTCTCATTTTGTGATCAGAAACAAAAACAAAATTACAATTCATTTTTTAAAGCTTCACGAAGTGACGCTTTTCATTTCGCTATGATTACTGTAGAAGCCAGGAAAAGAGAAGCGACTTATCGGCTAATTTTCCAATTTTGCGAAGGGATCTCCGGCCATGTAAATTAATGTAAATCAATGACCTTTTTTGCTTTCAACACCGCTTTTTTCGCGGCACGTTTTTCTCAAGACTTTTGGGGAACAAGGAGGGCCGGCGGTGCCGATAGGCGCCGCCGGGAAAAATTTTGTATTTTTTAATGCGATTTGTTAACAGAATTTGTAAAAAAAAAGACCAATTGATTAATTTTTGGGTTTTTAGGATGCTTAAAATGAAAGAAAAAAAGTTGGAATGTTTTTTTAATTAAAATTTCAATTAAAATAATGGTAAAGAAAATATGAAGAATATTCTATCCCAGTGGGAATTGAACCCAAGCGAGAAATAATAAAATCAGAAGGTTTAGCCACTTGACCACTTATGCATATGAACAAAAGCTTTAAATGAAAATAAATAATTTAATTTTTTTTTTCTCAAAAAATTTCTCCTTCTTCACCATTCCCTACTCTTTTCTCACCCAGACCCCCATTCTTACCAGTGCAAATTTTTACCGGCGGTACCGGTACTAGACAAACCGGTACCGATACTTTGATTTTGAAAAAACCGGTACCGGTACCAAAAAAACCGGTAATTACCGGTCGGTACCGGTACCGCTCAACCCTAATCAAAATCAAAACAACGCAAAAAAAGACTATGTATTATACTGTGTTTCTTAAATTAACGCAAAAATACCCCACTTTGGCATGTTGATGATTTGTCACACTGGGCTTGACTTAGGCCTATGCCTAAAACAGGCCTAGTCTAAGCCTTGTATGAAATGCCCATTGTACGAACTCCATCTGTTAAAGTGGCTTGTCGGTCATGTGAATTGGACCAACAGTTATCCATTGGGATGTCGTGGCAGTCCTTATTTGAACTTATAGTACATATATCTGATCTATAATTATTTTCCGACTAAAATGGTTCGAAATTTAGTTAACGCCATTTTTTAACATTTCCTCTTTTTTTGTTGACTGTATCTACGTTAAGCCCAACATTAACCATACTTGAATTCTTTTTCAATTCCTAAAACTGCATTTTTACTTTTGTTTGTTTTCTGGGTACTTGTGTGTTATCTGTGGGCAGATTTTCAAAAATTTATGTTTTTCGCTATAACTTTTTTATTTGGCATCCAAATCCAAGATTGTTGGTATCATTCGAAAGCTTAACATGTTTCGAATCTAATTCTATGTATCACTTCGCGATTAGACAATTACCAAAAAAGTTATACATGAAAACCATGAAAATTGCGAAAAGGTCGAAATTATGAAGTTTTTTCTCAATAAAATTTTTTCCAGGCTAGAAAATCATTTCGTTTTTTGTAAGCTAATAGAGCATATGAAGAGCTTTCGAATGATACCAACAATCTTGGATTTGGATGCCAAAGAAAAAAAGTTATAGCGAAAAACGTAAAATTTTTTGACAATCTGCCCACAGATAACACAAGTACCGTTTTCGGTTCTAATTAAACTCAACATGAATATTTTGGCTGTTTCTTTTTACCGTTTTCATCGGCCTACTTTTTTTTTAATTGCAGTAAATTTCTTTTTTAAGTTTTAATTTAGCAATGGCAAGAAGAAAACGAAAAGCAAGATTCGCTAAATATGGAAAAATTGACGGGCGTTGGAGATTTGGACTCTACAAGCGCAAATACAACGAACTGCTCGTGCAGGCATTGCAAGGAGTGCCGAATTTGTTGGTCACGGCGTACCACGAAGCCGCGCACGCTTATTTGATAAAATATGGGCAAAACAACATCGACATTTTAGACAGAGTAAGTAGTTTTCAGCAATTTAATTACCAAAATTTAAATTTATTTTTTTAAAGAAATTTTCTACGAGAATTCTATTTTTCATGCCGTAATAAGAGTGAAATGCCAAAATAAGCATGCCCTTAGTTTAGTGGCAAAATCCAAAGTAGATTTCTAGGGATGCATAGGGTATTAAAACGAAGAACTGTCGGTTTTTCGTGCTTTTCTTATTAAATTTAAGCCACAGAAAGTAACAAACATAAAAATCCCAGCCCTTTTATTTATCTATTTGTCAATAAAATATGCATCTGGTACAAAAAATGAATGCTTACTTTCCTATTAATTTTGATCAATTCTTTAATAGGTCACGATCATTCCACAAGACGGCAATTTGGGCGTGACATTCTGGCACGACGTTCAAGAAAGCTACACAGATGAGCAACTGTTTGCGCAAATTGTGCAATTTATGGGTGGACGCGCGGTGGAACTGTTGATGTTTCACAACGCGCAAGGAAGACGAACAGGATGTGGAAGATGCACGAGCTGTGGCAATTCAAGTAACGTACATATTGAAATTGTTCATTTACATTAGACATTTAAATCTTTTGTTTTAGTTTTTGGAATTACGTGAAATGGAACCAACAGACGAGCTGATCGCAAATTTAATCCAACAAGCAACAGACACGGCGACCCAAGTTTTGAGGGACAATGAGAGGAGGTTGAAACGAGTAAGAACTACATTTAAAAATTAAGACTTCATAAAAATACTTAAGCTGGTAATTGAACTGATCGGAAGAAAAACACTGACGGACGAACAAATTGACAAGTAAATTACTAAACAAATAAAACAAATAACAATTTTTTCTCAGGCTCTTTCGCCGGTACCGGCCCCGCCATCACTGAGACCACGCGCACGAGGGACTACCGAGAGGTTAAAACTAGCCGCATATTACTGCTTTTCTGCTCTGAAAATCTTTTATTCTGTTGTCAGGAGGCAGAGGATGGGCTGGGTGGACGTGTTCAAGAAGCGGCGGCGCCACAAATTTTCGAAAAATAGGAGAACGAATTGACCCCTCAGGAGAAGGAGCGCCTCTTTGACGCCATTGACTACCAAGTGAGAGTGAAAATGGCAATTTAAATGTATAATTTGGCAAAATTTCAACAAAAAATCTTTAAAAAAGCTAGAAAATTTTTTCACTATTGAAATTTTTATATGAAAAATTTTTAAAAGAACTATTTCTCTAAAACAACGAAATTTTTCATTTCTAATACATGCTATGTGCTATGCGTTTTATTCATTCTCTCATAATTAGGTTCCGTCTCGTTGGGTGAACTGCCTGATCTTGTGCTGACAATTTCGAGCGATCGCCTCGTTGGACTGCTCGAATTCTTCAACCCATTCCGAGACCCGAATCTGAGGAGGAGCAAGTGCATTTGACTGCACCCGTTGCCGATGGGACGTCGTCGCGCGACAGGGCAAAAATGCAAATGATTTATCGGTTTCTTTTCCTTTTTGTTACTTTTCCGTTATTAAATAACAATTTTGAATTTTTAGACCGAAGACTTTCTGAGGAAATGCTGCAAAATGTCCGTTCTGATGAGGCGTCGAAAAATGTAATTGGAATTTCTTACTTTACGTTCGTTGCAAATTTGTGGCATTTTTTAGGTTGGCGTCGTCGTCAAACATCGCCACACTGCCTTTTTGAGGTGCCAATGCCTCTTTTCCCCATCCGTTATTATTCGCTTTCAGTGCCCGAATTCAAAGTGGGTTTCCACATGTGCAAACGGATGTACGAAATGGAAGTCCGTGCCCACATGGATTCGGTGGCGGTGCGTGCCTCCCCCGCGGCTGTTACTTTGCTGACCGAAGTCAACGTCAAACTCGCGGAACGACAGCAGGGAAAGGTCGGTCCGTACAAATTCATACACTTCCAAATTCTAAAAAAATCAAACAGAACCAACCGAATGAGGAAAACGACCTTCCGGCATTGCGCGAATACCCAAACTATTGGGAAGAGAAACGGATTGACCGTTCAGTTTATTGGTGGTTCAGACCGATGAAGAGCACCAGCGGAACGGACGCGATAAACATGACGGAATTGTCGGACGATTTGCGCGAAGCGGCGGAATTGAAGCGGAAATTTTCGGAAAAGGTTTGTCTGATCGCTAATTGAAGGCATTCGGTTTTCTACTGCTTTTTAGGCCGAGTTTTCAATTCGTCATTGTTTGATCACTGTGGAAGCCGGGGTTCGTGATGTTACACGGCCGATGATTTTGATTGAAAGTTCTGTCACTGGCACTGCTCGGAATTGGTCCAGCACACTGACTGCGGTACGACCCACTCAAAAGCATTTCTCATAAATCGCAATGAATTTTTAGAAATGTGAGACTCATTTGATTGTCTCCTATTTCAATGAGACATTCAACGTTTGGGAGCCGGTCATTGAGCCCGTTTTGCACGAGGACAAAGGCTGGCAAAATTGGAAATTGGCATTGAAAGTGCTTTTTTTATTTTGTGTGCCGTGCTGCCATTTTCTAATGGTTTGCTTCAGATCGGTCCCCAAGAGGAGGAGGACGGAGCAGGCCAACCGACAAGCAACAGTCCATCGGCCTCCAAAAAGGACAAAGAGACGAGCGGAGATTCCAAAATCGCATTGCCACCCCCAAAATTGGCCATAATCGTTGAGGCCACCGAAACATTGGACATCACCATCACCAAATCATTCCTCCAACAGCTTACCCAACTCTTAAGTATGTCCTTTATGTTTATTTGTTCCTTATTTTTCTGTTTTAGGCCTTCGAAAACGCTTCCAAACAAATCAGCACCCCGCGGAGTGAGTTGCCCGACACTTCCTCCCATTTGTTGCGCAATGACACTGGGCTTGGCGTCAGTGTGAGCAGCACCGAATCGGTGAAGGTAAATTATGGCCAACAAAACCAGGAATAAAAATGCCTAAAATAGCGCTTTTGATGAATTTTTTAATTGTAAATAGAATGTCACTAAAATTTGAAACAAATCCGCTAGAGGGCGACTTTGAACAACGTGTTTTCCTAAACATGCTCCTGATTTTTTTAAACTAAAACAATACTGCTTCTGTAATTTTAGGTGGTGTTTACGTGCCATTCCCCGGCGGTGAACAATCGACGTGTTCAGACCGCCAAAATCAGTCCGTCTTCACCAACTGTTTTTGGGAACCGGAGGACGGGAAAATTTTGAATTGAGAGTATTATTTAAAAAACTATCGCAAAAAACGGTTAATTTTTGTGCATTTGAGCGTTTTTAAGAAGAAAAAAAAAGTTATTGGGGTTCGGTGTGAATCGCCGAGAAAAATCGTTGGAATTTTATTTAAAATATGAGAATTTTTGCTAGCAGTTTTGCATAAAATGGCCATTTTCATGACAGTTAGTTGAAAACCTGAATTTATTTTAAAAATTTTTTTTATTGCTCTTTTTAGGCCGTTCTGCGACAGCCCTTCAGCACATGGTTGACGTGCGCAAGAAGCTGGAGTTGGAGGTCAAAATTGACCCTGCCATTTTTGTCGTTTGCTCCGGCGGTGCCTTTGACCCAACAAAAACGACATTAATCGCCGAACTTGGTCAATTGAAACTGAACACTTTGGACGAGCCGTCCACAAAAGCATACGAACATGTCAGGGAATTGTTTGGGGCATCATTCAATTTAAGAAAATGATAATATTTGCAGATAACCGATCAGAGATTGCGTTCATTGGTGGCCAAGGCATACGACAATTTCCAACTTTGCCTCTCCAATCTCCGACTTGTCTTTTCGACTCATTTGACAATTGCATGAAAGCCCGGGAGAACCGTTGGTCGGATGACCATTTGTTGAAACCGACGGGGATGTGCATCGACATGCTCAGAGCCACCATCGACGACGTCCAAATTCCGATGTGATCATTTGGCCCCATCGTTTTCCCCACGTCGTTTTATCCCCCTCGAAACTATATTTTGAAATTTTTCAACAAAAAATCTTTATAAAAGCTAGAAAATTTTTTCACTATTGAAATTTTTATATGAAAATTTTTTAAAAGAACTATTTCTCTAAAACAACGAAATTTTTCATTTCTAATACATGCTATGTGCTATGCGTTTTATTCATTCTCTCATAATTAGGTTCCGTCTCGTTGGTGAACTGCCTGATCTTGTGCTGACAATTTCGAGCGATCGCCTCGTTGGACTGCTCGAATTCTTCAACCCATTCCGAGACCCGAATCTGAGGAGGAGCAAGTGCATTTGACTGCACCCGTTGCCGATGGGACGTCGTCGCGCGACAGGGCAAAAATGCAAATGATTTATCGGTTTCTTTTCCTTTTTGTTACTTTTCCGTTATTAAATAACAATTTTGAGTTTTTAGACCGAAGACTTTCTGAGGAAATGCTGCAAAATGTCCGTTCTGATGAGGCGTCGAAAAAGGCTGTTGAGAGGGAAATGTCTTCTTGTGATCAACAAGTTCATCCTCGGCATTGGACCATTCCATATAACCATTTTACATTGTATAAATATTTCAATTCAAAATCTCCAATTTACAAATAATATCAAAATTTAAAACATGCATTCATATAACCAGGTCTAGGATTTTTCAGGTGCAAAAAATTGAGAAATAGTTACCTAATAATACTTAAAACTTAAAATGCCTGGACTACTTGTCAATAAAACAATAAAATTGTCTCATTTTTTATCCAAGAGCTACACAATTGTAAATCAATAGATTTTCAGGCGTAAAAGTCTTCGACTATCCGCCAAATCATGGCCCGTATTTTTGGTTTATGGAAAGATTCTTGAGTGCATTTTTATTTATTTTTATTACATTTTTCATAACAAATTTTTGTTCATAAGCAATTGTTGGCTATTGACAAAATAGTTGAAAGTAATTATTACAGTTGCTCTAATCATATATCATCATTTTGACAAAAATGGTGGCCGAACGTTTCGTCACTGAACCTTTCGTCACTAAACTTTTCGTCACTGAACCCTTCGTCACTGAAATAAAATAAAGAATTATTTATTAGTGAAAACTATTTTTTTTTAAATAAAGTTATGTATTTGAAATTTTGGAGTGTCTGATCAGTGATCACCGTAAAAAATTTTTAATGGACGTCAAAATTTCTCGTTTCCCAAACATGAGTGCCTAAATGTAATTCCCCAAATGCTATTTCCAATAGCGGTAAAAAATTCTTGACTATCTACTTTTACATATTTCTGTAATTTAGCTATGGAATCTGACTCATCGCCTCGAAATTGGTCTTATTTGGCGTATTGTTTAATTTTTTAAAATTTTATTTCAGTGACGAAAGGTTCAGTGACGAAAAGTTCAGTGACGAAAGGTTCAGTGACGAAACATCAGGGAGCCACAAAAATTGCCTAACATTATAAAAAAAAAATAAAGTTTCGAAGCGAAAGTTAAAAAAACAAAAAGTGTGAAGAAACGGCAGACACTGTATGAGTTAGACACTATTAAAAGTTAATGGTGAACAATACGCCAATGAAAAAACAGACAGCTGAGTTAGACACTATATCACTATGGGTCAGGGCTGGACGAAATTTCGTGTCGTTTTCGTTTCGTCCTACATTTTCGGCACTTTTTGAGTTTCGTTTTCGTGTTTCGTTTTCGTCCGCTAAAGTTTTTTCGTTTCGTTTTCGGTTTCGGTTTTCAAAATTTTATTTTTCGTTTCGTGTTTCGTTTTCGGTTTTTAAAATTTAGGATTTTCGTTTCGTTTTCGTTTTCGTCAGAGCAATATTTTACGAAAAAGACGAAAATATTTACACCCTTAAGAATGACTTTTTTGGAAAGAAATAATAAGTTTTATTATTTAAGTATTTTAGTTTAGTGGTGAAAACAGCAGGTTTGCTTTGTGCTGTGCATTAATGTTCGATCCCGCATGACCGCACTTTATTTTACCGATTTTAATTGAAAATCTGCTATAAAATAGCACTCAAATTTTCAAAAATTTTCCCGGCGTCGCCTATCGGCGCCGCCGGACCCACTTCCCATTCATCAACTTGTAAAAAAAAATACACTGCAAAAAAAACGTTTGAAAATCTTTTTTTTTCAGCAGTTGCTAATTTCTTCCCCAAAAATTGTTAAAATCCAAATAGGATGTGAAAAACATAACATTTTAATACATTTTTTATCGAAAAAATTATATATTAACTGATTCGAACCAATTTTGCAAGATTGTCTTTTTTGACCCTAAACCTTATTTTGTCATTGATGTTCTTTATTTTAAAAATTGTTTGGTCACACCCCTGTCCTAGAGCCACATTAGCTTTTCCACCTACTAGGATCTTCATTCCTTCAGTTAGAGGATACAATTTTAAAGTTTTATGTTTCTTAATTATGATTGAAATAAGTTCAAAAAATTTTCGGTTTTTTCGTTTCGTTTCGTACAAAAATGGTTATTTTTTCGTTTTCGTGTTTCGTTTTCGTCCGTCAAAATTTTTTCGTTTCGTGTTTCGTTTTCGGTTTTCAAAATATTTTTTTTCGTTTCGTGTTTCGTTTTCGTATCGAATGCACTTTTTCGTTTCGTTTTCGTATACGAAAAAGTTTTTTTGTGATTTTCGCACAGCCCTGCTATGGGTCAAGCCCAGTGTTAGACAAAATTGCTCATATTCAAATGGATGGAACGGCAATACAAATGCGTTGGAGACGAAAGGCGGTCAGTTAATGGCCATTCCATCCATTTGAATCGATTTTGGAAGATAAATGTGAATTTTGTTAAAAAATTAAATTTTGACTTTTTGTTCGAATTCGGGTCCGGGGTTCGAAATTGGTCGAAATGAATGTCATATTCGTGATCAGCGACCCCGAAAACCACAGGAAAGACGTTTTGATGAATTTCAAAAAAAAAAAATTATTTTTGAAAAAGGGGGGACAAACCCTACTATTACCTGAGTTTTTTATTATCGGATGGCCCTAAGGTTAGGCAAGGGTAATATAAAGGTTATATTCGTATTCAGCGACCCGAAAACACTAAAAAATTTTGTTTTTAAATAATTTTTAAAAATTTTGGACATTTCGTGGGTTTTTACTCTATTGGGGACATTTCGTGGCTTGGACATTTCGTGGCCTGGACATTTTGTGGGTCAGCGCCAAATTCGTGGCTGGTAATTTCGACATTGGGTAAATTCGACACTGAGTATTTTCGACACTAAGTAATTTCGACACTACGTTTTCGACATAGAGAAATTTCGACACTGAACTATTTCAAAAACTTTCACTGTTTTCCTGCATTTTCGGCACTGGACCATTCGACATTGAGTAAATTCGACACTATAGAGAATTTTTTAGAAAGTAATATGGAAAATTTGAAATGTTAGTACATATTTATGATAAATAGGGCGAGGATTTCTAGTTTTTTTAACAATTTTTCTGCGGCTTTATTTTGATGAGAAATGCACGAAAAACACATTCTTTTTTCAAAAATTTTCGTTTTTAGTGCCACTATTTCATCACTAGATGCTCAGGTTAGTTGGAGATGCTGCGAGTTATGGATGATCAAAACAACCAATGCAAAAAGGGCAGTGATCACTGATCAGTATTTTTTTTGAATTAGGGCCTAAATTATGCTATTTGGCATTATGAATCATTTTTTCTAACACTGGATTTGATTTGTCTAACATTGATTTAACCAATAGTTATACCATCTACCTTTTTAAGATTACGAATTAGAAAATAACAGGAAAATTTATCATAAATATGTACTAACATTTTCAAATTTTCCATATTACTTTCTAAAAAATTCTCTATAGTGTCGAATTTACTCAATGTCGAAATGGTCCAGTGCCGAAAATGCAGGAAAACAGTGAAAGTTTTTGAAATAGTTCAGTGTCGAAATTTCTCTATGTCGAAAATGTAGTGTCGAAATTACTTAGTGTCGAAAATACTCAGTGTCGAATTTACCCAGTGTCGAAATTACATAGCGCCGCAAAATTCAAGGCAAAATAATTTTTAAAAATTTCCACAACGAAAACACCAAAGAAAAATAATAAACAATTTCAAAATCGCAGAACAGAAAAACAAACGCTCATAATCACTATTCCATAAATTCGACCCAAAATGAGCAAACCAATTATAAAAGTGCGAATTGTTCAGATTATTGGTTTGTTGTTTGTTTTTGGGTTCTTCAATTTAAACTTTTGTTACAGAAGCAGACGAAGCTGCTGGGCAACCTAAGCAAGTGGTGGCTGAGTATGTGGACGACCCGAGCAGACGAGTTACCATGAAAGCAAGCGGAGAGGTCCGAATTGGCCAACTTGTTGCTTTCTTTGTGAGTTCTCTGCTTAAAATTTTTATCATAAGCTGGGGCGGGTGGGCGTTCAGGTGAAACTCAAGAATACTTGTACCTAACCAAACTCGACTAATGATAAAACACTCGACGCCTCGGTCTGTAATGCATGAACCGAAAGTTCAGTCCCGGCTCCACATTTCGCCCATAGTGCTTTCGGGCAAAATTCTCAGTTCGTGTTTCACAGACTGAGGCGTCCAATGTTAAGTCATTTGTCTCAAGTACGTTTTCTTCGGTTTTTGGAGTTCATAATTAATTTGGTAGTCACGTGAATACAGACCTATTTTTCCCCTGTAAATTTGAAAGCAGTGGACAAAATATCTTTATTGCATGGCTTTCGTGCCCCCTTGCTAACCATCTTTTGTTTTTTTGAATTTAGCAAACAAAAACAATTTTTGTATAATTACGTACATTTAGGAAGGTCCTGACAGAAACCGCATTCAGCGATGCTTCACGAACAACAACAACAACTGATTTGAAGGATTTGATAAAAATAAATTTGAAAAACGTATGTCATCCTTTTTGAAAGCGCAATAAAAAAAGCACATTTCTGTGTATCATTGTTGGATTACTTGTTTAATTTGTTTCCTATTTTTTTCGATTTTAAATTTATTTTGTTTTCTGTTCCCAATTTCGTTCAGAAATACGGCCTCAATTCTTGCCATTTCTAATGTTTAACCTAAATGCGACAAATTCAGGCAAAAGCTGGAGCGGAAAATGAGAACGGCGGCGCTGAACAATCGGACGACGGCATTTCGGACTCCGATCCGCTGATTCCATCGCTAAGGTACATAGAGGCAACAAATCGGAATTTCAAAACTCATCCGCTATTTTATTGGAGGAGTGGCGGTGGTACGGCGGGCCGACATAGCGCAAGGGAAGCGCGAAACGGAGCGACCGTCGGCATGGTGGACCCCGAGTTGGACATGGACAATCTGTGTGGCAACAGCAGCAACGAATGGCAAACGATGGGCAACCATTTGACCGGAGGGGGCGGCACAATTGGGACACAACCGAACCGACGGATATCGCACAGTGTGCACTGCCAAGCGATGTGTAAGCCTAGGGGGGGGGGATGGGAAAGGAATCCGAAGGCATTTTGCGGATGGCATGGCACAAAACGAAATGGACAACGACGGGGGGGGGAGAGGAAATTGGACATTCCAAAAACACTGACCCTAAACAAATTGTAACAATTATTTACATTTTGACAATGGCACGTCAAAAGACAATCAATATTACCCGCCCATTTGAGACCCAACATTTGAGTACAAAAAATAAAAAAAACACGGCACAAAAAACAGCAAAACGCCCAGTAATGTTATGTTTATTTATTGTTTTATTACATTTTTCATTTTGTGATCAGAAACAAACAAAATTACAATTCATTTTTTAAAACTTCACGAAGTGACGCTTTTCATTTCGCTATGATTACTGTAGAAGCCAGGAAAAGAGAAGCGACTTATCATTATCACAGTCGAAATTAGCTCTTTCCGGTAAAAATTTTATTAAAAAATAGGTAAATACAAAAAATAAAAGTAATCTTTTCCGACTCATTTGACAATTGCATGAAGGCCCGGGAGGACCGATGGTCGGATGAGCACCTCATGCTGACAATTTCGAACGATCGCCTCGTTGAACTGCTCGAATTCTTCAACCCATTCCGAGACCCGAATCTGAGGAGGAGCAAACCATTTTACATTGTATAAATATTTCAATTCAAAATCTCCAATTTACAAATAATATCAAAATTTAAAACATGCAAAGACACCATACGCCGATCAGACTAATGTCCATTTGATCCATTTTAATCAATCAGCCCGCCGTTCATTCGATTCTCAATTGTTCTCTCTGCCTGCCATTTGTCCACTCTTTGTTTGTTCAAACTCTTCCGCCGATCTCATCCTTTGTGACCCGTCAATTCCAAAATTGCTATAAATGTTTATGTTTATTTATTGTTTTATTACATTTTTCTCATTTTGTGATCAGAAACAAAAACAAAATTACAATTCATTTTTTAAAACTTCACGAAGTGACGCTTTTCATTTCGCTATGATTACTGTAGAAGCCTGGAAAAGAGAAGCGACTATCATTATCACAGTCGAAATTAGCTCTTTCCGGCAAAAAATTTTATTAAAAAATAGGTAAATACAAAAAATAAAAGTAATAGCGGCAATCATGTAGTTTACTGGTCCCGTTTTTTTTTTGAAAATCATGGAAAAATTTTTCTAGGGTTATTTTATTGTGCTGAACACGAATCCGACCTTATTTTTGACCTGAACCCCAAACCCGGATTCGAACATTTTCAAAAAAAAAATTTATTTTTATTTTTTTGCTTTATGTGTGTTTGTCTGAGCATAAACAGCATACGCATTTGATTTTATATCAAAAAACAATTTGATTCACACATTCACGGGATAATAATAGGAAATTTGGTCAACAATGTTTTCAAATGCCGCTAATGATTTCTTCCCGTTAACTGCCTCCACATATACTCATCACAATAACCCGGCAATAAAATCAAATGCGTATGCTGTTTATGCTCAAGACAAACACACATAAAGCAAAAAATAAAAATAATTTTTTTTTTTGAAAATGTTCGAATCCGGGTTTGGGGTTCAGGTCAAAAATAAGGTCGGATTCGTGTTCAGCACAATAAAATAACCCTAGAAAAATTTTTCCATGATTTTCAAAAAAAAAACGGACCAGTAAACTACATGATTGCCAGTAATAGCTTAGATTAGAGTTGAGTTGAGCGGGAACTCCCGGTTTTCCGAGGTCCCCGGTTTTTACACATAAATATTTTTTTGTGCAACAATTGCTAAACGTTTATTCCTTTTAAAAGAGTTCAAATTATATCATTTGATTTACTTTAGTTGGATAAAGAAACGAGTTTAGCAGATCAAAATCAAAACAACGCAAAAAAAGACTATGTATACTGTGTTTTTTTAAATTAACACAAAATACCCCACTTTGGCATGTTGAATGATTTGTCACACTGGGCTTGACTTAGGCCTATGCCTAAAACAGGCCTAGTCTATGCCTTGTATGAAATGCCAATTGTTCGAACTCCATCTGTTAAAGTGGACTTGTCGGCCATGTGAATTTGAAGATTTGAACCAACAGTTATCCATTGGGATGTCATGTCCTTTGCCCAAATGCGTGCCAACTTTCATCATTTTTTTTCATTGTTCCTTTGAAAAACAGCAATTTTCAATAAACTCCGTGTTGGCCATCAACGGAGTCGTTCACGCGTTTTCCGCTGGAGAACAGCGAGAGAAAACGGAACGCGAATCTGCGTGAGCAAACGAAGAAAGACAGAGGCATTGGGGAGAGTGAAGCAGCTGAGATTGAGAACAAAGAGGATAAACGGCAGAAGCGCTCGCGCGGCACGCAATGATTCAAGGTTTGCCTTTGTAAATAATCGGCGCATATGAAAAGTTACCGTTTTTGAAAATTTTTTAAAAAGGGGGGACCCTTTTGTTTTGCAAAATTTTTTTGTGATAGTCATAAAAATTTATTCTCTGGGGTTTTTGGGGTCCCCGATCACGAATCTTTAATTATTTTGATCAATTATGATTTCCTAATCTAAATTTGAACAAAAAATCATAATTTGAAAAATTCAAAATTTCGATTTTTATTCGAGTTTTGGTTAGGGATTAGAAATTAGTCAAAATACATGTCAGATTCGTGATTAGCGACCTTTAAAACCCCGGATAACAAATTATCATGGTTTTTTATCACAAAAAAATTTTGCAAAAACGGTAACTTTTCATATAGCGCCAAATAATCTCTAGGGTTCATCAGCACTCAACGGAAAAAATTGTTTTGTTGCCTTTGAAATTTTCAAGGCCACAAGAATTGATTCTTATTGACACTCTTGACTTACAAAAAAATTTTAAGAAACTAATTCCCGTGGGTTTTTGAGTCGCTTCTCATGATTTGACTTTTTTTGATAAATTCGGAAACGCAACTCGAATAAAAAAACGAATTCGTAATATTGAATTTGGTGAGCGACCCTAAAAACTTTTTGAACCATTTTCACTGCTTTTAATGACAACAAATTGTTTTATCTGAAAAGTTCACGAAATAAAGGAAACGCTTTTTTTGTCAAAAATTCGGGGCACAGATGTAAGTCTTTCATTTAGTTGAGGAAAATGGAGCGTGACCGTATTCTCTTCCAACGCCAACGCTTTCCCACCGTCGCCTCAATTCACCATCAGCCGGCGACTTCATCCGCCTCCGGCGTTTTGGTGCCAATTCCGACGACGGACGGCGCCGCCGCTGTGCCCGGCAGTGCCGGAGGGTATCAGAGGCGGTATTCGACACATCGAGAACAGCAGCTGCAGCAGAGGAACAGAAGGGACAGCAAATTCAGCAGGTGACTGACTGGCGAACCACTAATTAACCAATTAATTGACTAATTAGTCCATCGCTTTAGGCGTTTGGCCGTTTACACTTCACCACCAGAAGACAGTGCCGCCGGGGCCATTTCACTTCGGCCGCTGAACACTACAATAATCAGCAGTTCTGCGGCGGCGACAACGGAGCGACGACGGCGACTGCAGCAGCGACAAAGACGGCGACTGTCGGCGGACGACGGCGAGTCGCAAGTGGTCGCCGCGAGTCCGTCACGGCGGCAATTGCTTACACAACCGCTGACGAACCCGGACGCGGGACTAATCCCCCAAATTGACAAGTAAACAAACCGAGGGGGGGGGGAATTAGGGATAATAATTAATTAACGCTTTACTATCGACTGCATTTCAGGCCAATGTCAATGCCTTATCTCTGCTGCAAAATGTGGCGGTGGAAAGACCTTCAGGTGCGCACGGAGTCGGCAAAGTTTTAGGCAAATGCTCAAACTTGGCGATGTCTGACCGTCTTCTCAACCGAACTGTGAGCGATTCGACCCGCCATTCCAACAAGCCGCTGGTCCATCCAGTACGAAGGGAATTGATCTCTGCCTGTTATTTATGTCTACGTTGTATGCCAACAGTAACCGTACTGTAATTCATTTTCATTTCCAAAAACCTATTTTTTACTTTTGTATGTTTTCTGTTCTGTTTAAACTCGCCCTGAACATTTTGGCTGGTTCTTTTTACCGTTTTCATCGGATCTACATTTTAATTACAATA
This sequence comes from Heterodera glycines, assembly GCA_004148225.2. Lineage (NCBI taxonomy): Eukaryota > Metazoa > Nematoda > Chromadorea > Rhabditida > Heteroderidae > Heterodera > Heterodera glycines. The sequence goes on along the minus strand of CP049706.1, from coordinate 6,090,994 downwards.
ATGTCTTTAAATTTGAATTTAGCATGGTCCCATACGGAAAACCCGACGGACGAAAAATATATGGCAAGAAAAAGAAAAAATTCAACAGACTGTTCAAGCAGGCAGTAGAAGAAGGAGTGCAGAACGACCCATCACCTCGTTGCACGAAGCCTCACACGCTACTGCAATAAGAGAAGGGGAACACAACATTGACATATTAGATTATGTAAGTATTTAGCTTTTTTAAATTTATAAAAAATGCCAAAATAACGGCGAAATATCAAAGTGCCAAAATTGGAGCCCCTATTTTTAAGTGGCGAAAAATCCAAAATTGAGGTTATAGGTACGGATGGGGTGTTAAAACGAAAATTGTCGCGCTTATTAAAATGCGTTTTTCTCATTGAATTAAACCACAGAAAAAATAAATACAAATAAAAATGCCAGCCATATTTATTTATTTTGTCAATAAAATATAAGCATTGGTACAGGGGCGTATCTAGAAAAAATTTTCGGGGGGGGGGGGGGGAATAGGCCGACTGAGCGCGACATTTCAGCGCCGCGCTTAAATGTCCTTGCCATTTCGGCGCCAAACCCTTTACGCGCCCAATTATGCTAATTTTCCCCCCGAATGCTTAAATAAATTTTAAATTTTTGAAGGCGGTCTCCGACGACGCGGCCAGCCCTCGCCTCGCCCCAAACCATTGTGTGAGCGGCCAGGTGTCCAACGGAGGAAGAAAAGAAGCAGAGACGAAAGCGCCGACGACGAAATTGATCATTAAAAAATTTTTTTTTGTCTAAATCGATCCTTTATTTAGCTATAATAAAAATTAAAATTTTCCTAATGGCCCAGAGAAAAATTTCAACTTTTTTCACACAATCGACTTCAAAAAGGGCGCGGGTGGTCGAGAGTGATGAAGAAAATGATTTTGGGGAGGCCGAAGAAGGGAATGAATTGGAGGAAGAGGAGGAGGACGCGCAAGTACTGGAGAGGGCAGCGGCTTTGCTTAAGCCCGAACCGCTGCCCGTCGATTTGGAATTTCCCCCGGCCAGAAATGACATCGGTTCAGCAGTCAGAAAGAAATTGACATTCGAACGGAAAAGGGATTTTTTGTTCGACCATTTTGTCCCCCCGGTCGGATACAAATTTCAGCCTGTAATCCAGGCTAAACGGAAACGGTACAGGAATTTACTGTAAAAATTCAAGAAAAATTTTTGAAGGGGCCTGCAAAAAATTTGGTTGGAAGAGCGGGATTTGGCATTTTCGCAACAAAAACATGGCTTGTATTGCATTCCCTGTGTTGTGTTCGCGGATGAATTGGTTGGAAAGGGAGGACATCAAGGCGCCGGCTTTTTTGTTAATACGCCTTTTCGAAGGTCAAATGACCGAATTCATCAATTCTGCGGTTTTTGTAATTTTTAGAAGATTCGTTAAAATTTCTAATTCTAAAATTGATGAATTCGGATGAGGTTTTAAAGCAGTAATTTCATCTGTTTGTTTCTACAGGTTTAAGGATTTTAACGAAAATTGGGCCACCCATAAAAAATCATGGTATCATAACATGGCAGTTGAACGGGCCCGTGCTTTTCAAGCAACGCTTGGTTAAAAAAAGCGAAAAGCAAATTCTCCTGTGGAATTTGTCCGGGATCAAATTTTTATCCCATATTTGGAGAATTTGGTGGGCGAATTGGCTGGTCGCTTCAACAGGGAACAGTTGGAGATTTTTTGCCTGCAAATGCTTGTCCCGTCCCGCAGAAAGGAAATTGAACCAGAAAAATTTGTGAATGTAAAAAATGGGAGGAATTGGGAGGGATTTCTTAGCCTATTTTTAAAGGTTGCACGCAAATTCCCTCTATTGGTGGGTGAAACTGATGCAACGCTGCTAAAAATGGAATTGATTCGGTGGCAGAAGAAATTTGATTTGGCAGCCCAAAATGCCGAAATCCCTGAAATGGTTGAGACGGCGTTGAAAATTTTCCTGACCGTTTACGAGAAGGAAAGTTTTCCTGCCGTTTTTTCGCTGCTAAAGGTTTTGGCGGTGTGCCCTGTGACAACTGCATCTGCCGAACGTTCATTTTCGCTCTTGGGCCGATTGTTCACAGCGATCAGAGCGTCAATGGGAGATGAACGATTGAATGATTTGGCAATTTGTGCTTATTATCGGGACATACTCAATTCATTGAGTATGGATGAAATTGTCGCCGAATTTGATGGGGGATGAAAGCGCGCCGTTTTAATTTGTATTAAATGATGCATTTTGAAACATTAAATAAATTGTTGATGTTTGGCGTTGTGTCAGACAAAAAAGTTGATGATTGGCATTGTGAAAAAATTAAATTTGGTCATAATTCACACAGAGGTAAAATATTTATCAGGATAGAAATACAAAAAATATTTGAAAAAAAAAATTTTTTTTTCCATTTCGGGGGGGGGAATTCCCCCCCCCCCCCCCTTCCCCCCCCCCCCTAGATACGCCCTTGCAATGGTATAAAAAATTAAGGCTTGCTTTCAAGTTCATTTTGGTCAATTCCTTTATAGGTGTCAATTGTAGCCGGTGTAGGAAACCTAGGCGAGACGTCTTGGTTTGAAGTAGACGAAGTGTACACGGCCGACCAATTCTTCGCTCAGATGGTTCAGTTTATGGCGGGTCGAGCAGTCGAAAATTGGAAGTTTGGACACGCTCAAGGACACGAGGAAGACGTTGAAAGTGCGAGCCTCGTGGCACCAGTGGTAACATACATATTGGAAATTTTTCATTTACATTAGTCATTTGAATCTTTTGTTTAAGGTGTTACAAATGCGCGGCTTAGAAGTAAATGATGCGCAGGTGGCAAATCTCGTTGAACAAGCAGAAACGGCCGCGCTGGAATTGCTTCAACAAAATGAGTTAGCCCTAAACAGAGTGAGAACGACAATTAAAAATCAAAAATTAATAAAAAAAATGCTTAAGTTGGCAGTTGAACTAGTCTGGAGAAGAAAAATACAAACAAACGAAAAAATTGAAAAGTAAATTAATAAATTGAAAATAGACTAAACAAATAACAATATTTTATTAGGCTTCTTGCCCGTTACTGATCACAGCCAGCGCACTGTTCTCTTTGCCTGCCATTTGTCCACTCTTTTGTTTGTTCAAACTCTTCCGCCGATCTCATCCTTTGTGACCCGTCAATTCCAAAAAATTGCTATAAATGTTTATGTTTATTTATTGTTTTATTACATTTTTCTCATTTTGTGATCAGAAACAAAAACAAAATTACAATTCATTTTTTAAAACTTCACGAAGTGACGCTTTTCATTTCGCTATGATTACTGTAGAAGCCAGCAAAAGAGAAGCGATTTATCATTATTACAGTCGAGATTAGCTCTTTCCGGTAAAAATTTTTATTAAAAAATAGGTAAATACAAAAAAATAAAGGTAATAGCTTATAGATTAAAGTTGATCGGGATGACCGGGACGGGAACTCCCGTTCTTCATTTTATCCTTGGATCATTTCCCCTCCAAGCAATTTTTTTTTCTAATTTTTCAAAATTATTCGTTTATCGATGGGAATTCAATCATAATTCTAACATTTAAAATCAAAATTGTCATTTTTAGACTAAATCTATTAACAAAGTGCACTAAAATTTCAAAATTTTCTCCGGCGGCGCTTATCGGCACCGCCGGACCCCATCCCCTCGCCCATTCCTCAAAATTTTTTTTGAAAAAGCACGCCGCAAAAAAATCGTTAAAAATCTGACTTTTGATCCCGAATGAACTGAAAATAATTTACAAATTGCTTATGTTTTCCACAAAATTGTTAAGATCCATTTTCGGAAATGTATAAATTTCTCATTTCTAAGCCGGAATTGCTCAGAAAATAGTTGGCGTCGAGAAATATGTTGCTAATGCTTGATTTTGTTGAATAATAATGCGATTTTAAGTTTTGGAAGCGTGTTTTAAAAAATGTCCTTATTTTTGACCCTAAAATCTTATTTTTGACTGTTTCTTTTTACCATTTTCATCGGCCTACTTTTTTTTAAAATTGCAGTGAATTTCTTTTTTAGTTTTAATTTAGCAATAGCAAGAACAAAACGAAAACCAAGATTCGCTAAATATGGAAAAGTTGACGGGCGTTGGAGATTTGGACGGTATAAGCGCAAATACAACATATTGCTCGGGCCGGCATTGCGAGATGTGCAAAATTTGTGACCGCGTACCACGAGTGCGCCCATTGTTTTTGCATAAAATATGGACAAAACAACATCGACATTTTAGACAGAGTAAGTAGTTGATATTTCATTAATTTTTTGATGGTTGAACTTTGCAAAAAACATAAATGAAAATTTAAATCGATATAAATAATTTGCCTATCAGACTTTCCAATTAATTTTGATCAATTCTTTAATAGGTCACGATCATTGCACAAGGCGGCAATTTGGGCGAGACACTCTGGCACGACGTTCAAGAAATCTACACAGATGAGCAACTGTTTGCCCAAATTGTCCAATTTATGGCTGGTCGTGCCGTAGAACTACTGATCTTTAACCATGCGCAAGGACACGAACAGGATGTGGAAGATGCACGAGCTGTGGCAATTCAAGTAACGTACATATTGAAATTGTTCATTTACATTAGACATTTAAATCTTTTGTTTTAGGTTTTGGAATTACGTGAAATGGCGCAAACGGAAGAGGCAATCAACTGATTGCTCGAACTAGCAACAGAAACGGCGACCCAATGGTACTCTTTGCGTTTGGGTCCCCCTTTTGGGTCAAATTTTTTCAAAATTTTTTTTCTTTTTTATTATCAGAAATGCTTTTAGATTAATGGAATCCTGTCACTGGGCAGCATACAAACACAATTGAATCGACGTGGCAGAAGTTCAAGCAGCAACACAAAACGAGATTTGGCACGCAAAGATCACTTTTTTCCACATACATTTCTGATTTTTGTGGCGTAAGCAATTTGGAGGACCGGATATTTTTTTATAATTTGTGGACCCAAATCGCGGAATTGTACCCAATAAGCACATAAATCTCCTTTTATTTGTTATTTAAAGCAATTCTGACAATAAAAAAGAAAAAAAAAATTTTGAAAAAATTTGACCCAAAAGGGGACCCAAACGCAGAGTACCAAATACTTAAGCTGGTAATTGAACTGATCGGAAGAAAACACTGACGGAGGAACAAATTGACAAGTAAATTACTAAACAAATAAAACAAATAACAATTTTTTCTCAGGGTTTGCGCGGCTACCGGGTCCGTTGAGACGACGCGCACGAGGGACTACCGAGAGGTTAAAACTAAAACTAGTCGCATATTACTGCTTTTCTGCTCTGAAAATCTTTTATTCGGTTGTCAGGAGGCAGAGGATGGGCTGGGTGGACGTGTTCAAGAAGCGGCGGCGCCGGAAGACGCACAAATTTTCAAAAAATTGGAGAAGGAATTGACCCCTCAGGAGAAGGAGCGCCTCTTTGACGCCATTGACTACCAAGTGAGAGTGAAAATGGCAATTTAAATGTATAATTTGGCAAAATTTTGTCAGGAAAATATGCCACCGAAGGACTATCCGAAACATTTTGTGGAAAATTTGTTCAAATTGAACCTGAAAACACTCATGTTGAAGTTGGACGATGTGATGGAACTGCGTTTTTCTCAACTGTCCGCTAAATTGGAGCAGAGAGCGGCTGCGAGTGCAATGCGGTAAAACACATTTGCCCTTTTTATGGGTCTTTTTTAGGGCATTTAAATCCGTTGTACCAAGTTTTTCGAATTCTTAGTCCGCTAAATTCTGATTATGTCGCCTATTTAGCTTCATTTCCGCCGTCAAGTCACTTGAAATGCACGCCGGCACCAAATCCATGCTGCACATGACGGACTTAGACCGCCAAAATCCGTCCGTCTTCACCAACTGACTACGCTGGCCATTGCGCGTTACGAGGACATCAAGGCAATTGGCTTACAATTAACAAATTTACCAAATAAAACCTCATTAACTAATGTTATTTTTAGGCCGTTCTGCGACAGCCCTTCAGCATATGGTGGACGTGCGCAAGAAGCTGAAGTTGGAGGTCAAAATTGACCCTGCCATTTTTGTCGTTTGTTCCGGCGGTGCCTTTGACCCAACAAAAACGACATTAATCGCCGAACTTGGGCAATTGAAACTGAACACTTTGGACGAGCCGTCCACAAAAGCATACGAACATGTCAGGGAATTGTTTGGGGCATCATTCAATTTAAGAAAATGATAATATTTGCAGATAACCGATCAGAGATTGCGTTCATTGGTGGCCAAGGCATACGACAATTTCCATCTTTGCCTCTCCAATCTCCGACTTGTCTTTTCGACTCGACGACGTCCAAATTCCGACGTGATCATTTGGCCCCATCGTTTTCCCCACGTCGTTTTATCCCCCTCGAAACTATATTTTGAAATTTTTCAACAAAAAATCTTTAAAAAAGCTAGAAAATTTTTTCACTATTGAAATTTTTATATGAAAAATTTTAAAAGAACTATTTCTCTAAAACAACGGAATTTTTCATTTCTAATCATTCTATGTGTTATGCGTTTTATTTCATTCTCTCATAATTAGGTTCCGTCTCGTTGGTGAACTGCCTGATCTTGTGCTGACAATTTCGAGCGATCGCCTCGTTGGACTGCTCGAATTCTTCAACCCATTCCGAGACCCGAATCTGAGGAGAAGCAAGTGCATTTGACTGCACCCGTTGCCGATGGGACGTTCGTCGCGCGACAGGGCAAAAAATGCAAATGATTTACGGTTTCTTTTCCTTTTTGTTACTTTTCCGTTATTAAATAACAATTTTGAGTTTTTAGACCGAAGACTTTCTGAGGAAACGCTGCAAAATGTCCGTTCTGATGAGGCGTCGAAAAAGGCTGTTGAGAGGAAATGTCTTCTTGTGATCAACAAGTTCATCCTCGGCATTGGACCATCCATATAACCATTACATTGTATAAATATTTCAATTCAAAATCTCCAATTTAAAATAATATCAAAATTTAAAACATGCATTCATATAACCAGGTCTAGGATTTTTCAGGTGCAAAAAATCGAGAAATAGGTACCTAATAATTGTTAAAACTTAAAATGCCTGGACTACTTGTCAATAAAACAATAAAATTGTCTCATTTTTTATCCAAGAGCTACACAATTGTAAATCAATAGATTTTCAGGCGTAAAAGTCTTCGACTATCCGCCAAATCATGGCCCGTATTTTTGGTTTATGGAAATAGATTCTTGAGTGCATTTTTATTTATTTTTATTACATTTTTCATAACAAATTTTTGTTCATAAGCAATTGTTGGCTATTGACAAAATAGTTGAAAGTAATTATTAAAGTTGCTCTAATCATATATCATCATTTTGACAAAAATTGCCTAACATTATAAAAAAAAAATAAAGTTTCGAAGCGAAAGTTAAAAAAACAAAAAGTGTGAAGAAACGGCAGACAACTGTATGAGTTAGACACTATTAAAAGTAATGGTGAACAATACGCCAATGAAAAAACAGACAGCTGAGTTAGACACTATATCACTATGGGTCAAGCCCAGTGTTAGACAAAATTGCTCATATTCAAATGGATGGAACGGCATACAAATGCGTTGGAGACGAAAGGCGTCAGTTAATGGCCATTCCATCCATTTGAATCGATTTTGGAAAGATAAATGTGAATTTTGTTAAAAAATTAAATTTTGACTTTTTGTTCGAATTCGGGTCCGGGGTTCGAAATTGGTCGAAATGAATGTCATATTCGTGATCAGCGACCCCGAAAACCACAGGAAAGACGTTTTGATGAATTTCAAAAAAAAAAATTATTTTTGAAAAAGGGGGGGACAAACCCTACTATTACCTGAGTTTTTTATTATTCGGATGGGCCCTAAGGTTAGGCAAGGGGTAATATAAAGGTTATATTCGTATTCAGCGACCCAAAAACACTAAAAAATTTTGTTTTTATAAATTTTGAAAAATTTTGGACATTTCGTGGGTTTTTACTCTATTGGAGGACATTTCGTGGCTTGGACATTTCGTGGGTTTTTACTCTATTGGAGGACATTTTCGTGGCTTGGACATTTCGTGCCTGGACATTTTGTGGGTCAGCGCAAAATTCAAGGCAAAATAATTTTTAAAAATTTCCACAACGAAAACACCAAAGAAAAATAATAAACAATTTCAAAATCGCAGAACAGAAAAACAAACGCTCACAATCACTATTCCATAAATTTGAACCCCAAAATGAGCAAACCAATTATAAAAGTGCGAATTGTTCAGATTATTGGTTTGTTGTTTGTTTTTGGGTTCTTCAATTTAAACTTTTGTTACAGAAGCAGACGAAGCTGCTGGGCAACCTAAGCAAGTGGTGGCTGAGTATGTGGACGGTACGGGCAGACGAGTTACCATGAAAGCAAGCGGAGAGGTCCGAATTGGCCAACTTGTTGCTTTCTTTGTGAGTTCTCTGCTTAAAATTTTTATCATAAGCTGGGGCGGGTGGGCGTTCAGGTGAAACTCAAGAATACTTGTACCTAACCAAACTCGACTAATGATAAAACACTCGACGCCTCGGTCTGTAATGCATGAACCGAAAGTTCAGTCCCGGCTCCACATTTCGCCCATAGTGCTTTCGGGCAAAATTCTCAGTTCGTGTTTCACAGACTGAGGCGTCGAATGTTACGTCATTTGTCTCAAGTACGTTTTCTTCGGTTTTTGGAGTTCATAATTAATTTGGTAGTCACGTGAATACAGACCTATTTTTCCCCTGTAAATTTGAAAGCAGTGGACAAAATATCTTTTATTGCATGGCTTTCGTGCCCCCTTGCTAACCATCTTTTGTTTTTTGAATTTAGCAAACAAAAAACAATTTTTGTTGTAAATTACGTACATTTAGGAAGGTCCTGACAGAAACCGCATTCAGCGATGCTTCACGAACAACAACAACAACTGATTTGAAGGATTTGATAAAAATAAATTTGAAAAAACGTATGTCATCCTTTTTGAAAGCGCAATAAAAAAAGCACATTTCTGTGTATCATTGTTGGATTACTTGTTTAATTTGTTTCCTATTTTTTTCGATTTTAAATTTATTTGTTTTCTGTTCCCAATTTCGTTCAGAAATACGGCCTCAATTCTTGCCATTTCTAATGTTTAACCTAAATGCGACAAATTCAGGCAAAAGCTGGAGCGGAAAATGAGAACGGCGGCGCTGAACAATCGGACGACGGCATTTCGGACTCCGATCCGCTGATTCCATCGCTAAGGTACATAGAGGCAACAAATCGGAATTTCAAAACTCATCCGCTATTTTATTGGAGGAGTGGCGGTGGTACGGCGGGCCGACACAGCGCAAGGGAAGCGCGAAACGGAGCGACCGTCGGCATGGTGGACCCCGAGTTGGACATGGACAATCTGTGTGGCAACAGCAGCAACGAATGGCAAACGATGGGCAACCATTTGACCGGAGGGGGCGGCACAATTGGGACACAACCGAACCGACGGATATCGCACAGTGTGCACTGCCAAGCGATGTGTAAGCCTAGGGGGGGGGGGGGGGGGGGGGAAAGGAATCCGAAGGCATTTTTCGGATGGCAATGGCACAAAACGAAATGGACAACGACGGGGGGGGGGAGAGGAAATTGGACATTCCAAAAACACTGACCCTAAACAAATTGTAACAATTATTTACATTTTGACAATGGCACGTCAAAAGACAATCAATATTACCCGCCCATTTGAGACCCAACATTTGAGTACAAAAAATAAAAAAACACGGCACAAAAAACAGCAAAACGCCCAGTAAATGACTATCAATTAATACAGAATCTATGGCTTTATCCCCCACTCGTGCCTTTAGCGCCTTGTCATTTTGTTGGCTTTTCGAGAATAATTTCGGCCCCCGAATCGCCTCATTAGTCTCTGTAATAATTTCTCCCGTTCCGTTTTGCCCAGCTTGGGGTCGGATGGTCCGATGGCAGCACAACGAAAGGGTGGGCGACGTGGTCACTTTGCTGGGCCAATTTGCGGTGGTCGGCCGATTGGCCGGCACAGTGTTCGACGGGCAGGACGTGAGGACGGCATGGGACGTGGACAACTCCGCCTCCTTCGCACTGCTGCGCCAACCGTCGGACGAAGTGTCCGAGACGCTGGACGAAGTTTGGCTGTACAACAGGCGAGTTTATTTGGCTGATTTGGGCTCAATGTGCCGTTGCCGGGTCGGCTTACTCTAATTAGCATGAAAGTGGCGTGCCCAGTTGTACAATGCTTTACAATAATTAAATTCACTTGCGGACATTATTTTAAAAATTAATTTTGTCAATTTTGTTTTCAATTCATAATCCGCTCCCTTTTTTTCGGTTCTTTTCGACTCTTTTATTTCGGTGATCAGTGTTTTTCGTCTCGCTTATCATTTCATTTTGATAAACGAATTCCAAAAATAATGATCAAAGTCCGATCACTGTTCTCCCACCCTCCCCTCTTTCAGCAGTGATCAGCCCCTGTTCATGTGCGTTTCGCGGAACGTCGCCCGTGCCGCGGCACCGCCCTCCGACTCTGCGCTCGTGCCGAACATTCGCCGTCTGTCCCCGGCTATTGCGTGCGCGTGCACCGCATTTGTGCACCCCCCGCGGCGGTTGGGTCCGCCGCCGACCACGCGCCGCCGCCCCTTCCGTCCGTCGCTTCGCCATTCCATAGGCACCAATTCGTTGGCAACGACCTCACGCTGTTCTCCTCCCTTGGCCATACTGCGGTTGGTGCCGAACTGATACCATCAATGACAACGACACAAAATGCGACGGCACTTTCGCTGCTCACGATCAGTGTCGGCATTGGGTGGGGTGCCAACTACGAGTGCCGACGCGTCACCGATTTGCCGTGCCGATACGAAGTGATTTTTACCTGACCGGTCGCTCGCTCACTGATCGGCACTCATCAAAGACACCATCCGCCGATCGGACTGACGTCCATTTGATTCATTTTAATCAATCAATCAATCAGCCCGCCGTTCATTCGATTCTCAACCGCTCTCTTTGCCTGCCATTTGTCCACTCTTTTGTTTGTTCAAACTCTTCCGCCGATCTCATCCTTTGTGACCCGTCAATTCCAAAATTGCTATAAATGTTATGTTTATTTTTGTTTTATTACATTTTTCTCATTTTGTGATCAGAAACAAAAACAAAATTACAATTCATTTTTTAAAACTTCACGAAGTGACGCTTTTCATTTCGCTATGATTACTGTAGAAGCCAGGAAAAGAGAAGCGACTATCATTATCACAGTCGAAATTAGCTCTTTCCGGTAAAAAATTTTATTAAAAAATAGGTAAATACAAAAAATAAAAGTAATAGCTTAGATTAGAGTTGAGTTGAGCGGGAACTTCCGGTTTTCCGAGGTCCCCGGTTTTTACACATAAATATTTTTTTGTGCAACAATTGCTAAACGTTTATTCCTTTTAAAAGAGTTCAAATTATATCATTTGATTTACTTTAGTTGGATAAAGAAACGAGTTTAGCAGATCAAAATCAAAACAACGCAAAAAAAGACTATGTATACTGTGTTTTTTTAAATTAACACAAAATACCCCACTTTGGCATGTTGAATGATTTGTCACACTGGGCTTGACTTAGGCCTATGCCTAAAACAGGCCTAGTCTATGCCTTGTATGAAATGCCAATTGTTCGAACTCCATCTGTTAAAGTGGACTTGTCGGCCATGTGAATTTGAAGATTTGAACCAACAGTTATCCATTGGGATGTCATGTCCTTTGCCCAAATGCGTGCCAACTTTCATCATTTTTTTTCATTGTTCCTTTGAAAAACAGCAATTTTCAATAAACTCCGTGTTGGCCATCAACGGAGTCGTTCACGCGTTTTCCGCTGGAGAACAGCGAGAGAAAACGGAACGCGAATCTGCGTGAGCAAACGAAGAAAGACAGAGGCATTGGGGAGAGTGAAGCAGCTGAGATTGAGAACAAAGAGGATAAACGGCAGAAGCGCTCGCGCGGCACGCAATGATTCAAGGTTTGCCTTTGTAAATAATCGGCGCATATGAAAAGTTACCGTTTTTGAAAATTTTTTAAAAAGGGGGGACCCTTTTGTTTTGCAAAATTTTTTTGTGATAGTCATAAAAATTTATTCTCTTGGGTTTTTGGGGTCCCCGATCACGAATCCTTCAATTATTTTGATCAATTCCGATTTTCTAATCTAAATTTGAACAAAAAATCATAATTTGAAAAATTCAAAATTTCGATTTTTATTCGAGTTTTGGTTAGGGATTAGAAATTAGTCAAAATACAACTAATTCCCGTGGGTTTTTGAGTCGCTTCTCATGATTTGACTTTTTTTGATAAATTCGGAAACGCAACTCGAATAAAAAACGAATTCGTAATATTGAATTTGGTGAGCGACCCTAAAAACTTTTTGAACCATTTTCACTGCTTTTAATGACAAAAAATTGTTTTATCTGAAAAGTTCACGAAATAAAGGAAACGCTTTTTTGTCAAAAATTCGGGGCACAGATGTAAGTCTTTCATTTTGTTGAGGCAAATGGAGCGTGACCGTATTCTCTTCCAACGCCAACGCTTTCCCACCGTCGCCTCAATTCACCATCAGCCGGCGACTTCGTCCGCCTCCGGCGTTTTGGTGCCAATTCCGACGACGGACGGCGCCGCCGCTGTGCCCGGCAGCGCCGGAGGCTATCAGAGGCGATATTCGACACATCGAGAACAGCAGCTGCAGCAGAGGAACAGAAGGGACAGCAAATTCAGCAGGTGACTGACTGGCCAACCACTAATTACCCGATTAATTAACTCATTAGTCCATCGCTTTAGGCGTTTCGCCGTTTACACTTCGCCGCCAGTTGACAGTGCCGCTGGGGCCATTTCACTTCGGCCGCTGAACACTACAATAATCAGCAGTTCGCCCAGAACGGGGAGCAGCAGTGACGCCGAATTGGACACGGACGAAATGGCCAATGCGACGGCGACAACGGCGACTGCAGCAGCGACAAAGACGGCGACTGTCGGCGGACGACGGCGAGTCGCAAGTGGTCGCCGCGAGTCCGTCACGGCGGCAATTGCTTACACAACCGCTGACGAATCCGGACGCGGGACTAATCCCCCAAATTGACAAGTAAACAAACCGAGGGGGGGGGGAATTAGGGATAATAATTAATGGCTCTTATATGGTTTACGCCCCATAAATTTTTTTTCCTTTTTCGAATAAAAAAATACCGATTTATAGTTTTTCGGGGTCGCTGATCACGAATCCGGCATCCATTTCGACCCATTTCGAATCCCGAACCCGAATTCGAACAAAAACTCAAAAATCCAATTTTCGACAAAATTCACATTTATTGCCCAAATCAATTTAAATGCACGAAGTTTGTAATGAATGAGATTAAAAACAATAGATTTATGGATTTCGTTCACAGAAAGAACGAACGGCTGCAGCTACAAGCGGAGACAAAAGGTGTTCAAAAATGCAGATAGACCAAAAGCCAGCAGACTTTGAATCGAAGAAGAGGCGAAAGATGTCCAACGAACGGCCATCGTGCATTTAAATTGATTTGGGCAATAAATGTGAATTTTGTCGAAAATTGGATTTTTGAGTTTTTGTTCGAATTCGGGTTCGGGATTCGAAATGGGTCGAAATGGATGCCGGATTCGTGATCAGCGACCCCGAAAAACTATAAATCGGTATTTTTTTATTCGAAAAAGGAAAAAAAATTTATGGGGCGTAAACCATATAAGAGCCTAATTAATTAACTCATTACTATCGACTGCATTTCAGGCCAATGTCAATGCCTTATCTCTGCTGCAAAATGTGGCTGTGGAAAGACCTTCAGGTGCACGGTATTGGCAAGGTTTTAGGCAAATGGTCAAACTTGGCGATGTCTGACCGTCTTCTCAACCGAACTGAGCGATTCGACTCGACATTCCAACAAACCGCTGGTCCATCCAGTACGAAGGGAATTGATCTCTGCCTGTTATTTTATGTCTACGTTGTATGCCAACAGTAACCGTACTGTAATTCGTTTTCATTTCCAAAAACCTATTTTTTACTTTTGTATGTTTTCTGTTCTGTTTAAACTCGCCCTGAACATTTTGGCTGGTTCTTTTTACCGTTTTCATCGGATCTACATTTTAATTACAGTAATGTCTTTAAATTTGAATTTAGCATGGTCCCATACGGAAAACCCGACGGACGAAAAATATATGGCAAGAAAAAATTCAACAGATTGTTCAAGCAGGCAGTACAAGAAGGAGTGCAGAACGACCCGTCACCTCGTTGCACGAAGCCGCACACGCTACTGCAATAAGAGAAGGGGACCTCGTGGCACCAGCGGTAACATACATATTGGAAATTTTTTATTAACATTAGTCATTCGAATCTTTTGTTTAAGGTGTTACAAATGCGCGGCTTAGAAGTAAATGATGCGCAGGTGGCAAATCTCGTTGAACAAGCAGCAATGGCCGCGCTGGAATTGCTTCAACAAAATGAGTTGGCCCTAATGAGAGTGAGAACGACAATTAAAAATCTCTGCCTGCCATTTGTCCACTCTTTTGTTTGTTCAAACTCTTCCGCCGATCTCATCCTTTGTGACCCGTCAATTCCAAAAAATTGCTATAAATGTTATGTTTATTTATTGTTTTATTACATTTTTCATTTTGTGATCAGAAACAAAACAAAATTACAATTCATTTTTTAAAACTTCACGAAGTGACGCTTTTCATTTCGCTATGATTACTGTAGAAGCCAGGAAAAGAGAAGCGACTATCATTATCACAGTCGAAATTAGCTCTTTCCGGTAAAAATTTTATTAAAAAATAGGTAAATACAAAAAAAAGTAATCTTTTCCGACTCATTTGACAATTGCATGAAGGCCCGGGAGGACCGATGGTCGGATGAGCACCTCATGCTGACAATTTCGGACGATCGCCTCTTTGAACTGCTCGACTTCTTCAACTCCATTCCGAAACCCGAATTTGAGGAGGAGCAAGTGCATTTGACTGCACCCGTTGCCGATGGGACGTCGTTGCGCGACAGGGCAAAAATGCAAATGATTTTATCGGTTCCTTTTTGCTTTTTTTTACTTTTCCGTTTTTCAATAAAAAAATATATGTATGTATATGGAATGGAATTTTAGAGCGAAGAACTTTCGGAGGAAATGCTGCAAAATGTCCGTGCTGACGAAGCGTCGAAAAAGGCAAATGAAAAGAAAAAGGCTGTTACGAGGAAAATCTCTTCTCGAGAGCAGCAAGTTCAGCTTGACCTCAGCCTGGAACTGAACGAAGTTTATTCATTACTTTACGTTAGTTGCAAATTTGTGGCATTTTTTCAGGTTGGCGTCGTCGTCAAACATCGCCACACTGTCTTATTGAGGTGCCAATGCTTTATGTCCAATTTGTCATGGGTTTTTTAGTGCTCGAATTCAACTGTTGGGTTTCCACATTGAACCCGTTTTGCACGGGGACAGAGGCTGGCAAAATTGGCATTAAAAGTAATTTTCTTATTTGTGTGCCGTGGTGCCATTTTCAATGTTTTGTTTCAGATCGGTCCACCAGAGGAGGACGGAGCAGTCCAACCATCAAGCAGCTCCATCGATCTCCAAACAGCAGAAGGACAAAGAGACGAGCGGAGATTCGAAAATGGCATTGCCACCCCCAAAATTGGCCATAATCGTTGAGGCCACCGAAACATTGGACATCACCATCGCCAAATCATTCCTACAACAGCTTACCCAACTCTCTGAAGTATGTCCTTTTTTGTTTTCTTATTTCCTATTTTTCTGTTTTAGGCCTTTGATAATGCTTCCTAACAAATCAGCACCCAGCGATGTGAGTTGCCTGGCACTTACCCGTCCTGAGTATGACGTTAAACTGCTTCCAGGGAAACCTGGTATGCCGCTCACGGTGGACGTTTCGTTTCTTCAAAGCGGCGGCTACCCGAGAACATTTACACTGAGCTTGGCGATGAAGGTAAATTATGGCCAACAGAACCAGGAATATATGCCTAAAGTAGCGATTTTGATTAATTTTTTAATTGTAAGTATAATGATGTGACTAAAATTTGAAACAAATCCGCTAGAGTGCGACTTTGATCGAAGCAAATGGGAATGAGTTCAGTCTTTTTCTTAAATTTGTTTTTGATTGAATTTTATTGGCCTAATTAAGGCGGCGGCGATTGTTGGTGGGCATTTCGAATAGAAATCACGCACTGATCAGTAGTGATCAGTTCCGATTCATTTGAAACAATTAAAATAAAAATATATTTTAATTAACTCTTCATTTGACAAGGTCACTGACGACGAGCGAAAGGCGAAGCGCCGTTTTCTCAACCTCATGCGCGGATTCGACACCGAAGACTTGGATGTGCTGCGAAAGGTGGCGAACATTTAAAACTTACATTTTATGAATTTAATAATAATTTCGATAAAATGGGTTTAACTTCCGTGGTTTTTTCCTTCAATTTTTGGAAATTATCAATCATTTCCCCTCATCATGCGATTCCTGATCAATTTTTAAATCCTTATCATAGCCTCAAAAAATCCTCATTTGCCACGAAATCTGCTGCTAACTGGAACCCTGGGCTAATGTTCCCAATAAAAAGTGCATCCCAACGATTTGCAAGGCAATTGAGTCGGGCGGCATCAACATCAAACAGTGCGCGCCGGGCCCACCGATGGACCTTGTTGAGGAACGCGAGGAAAGCATCAGCAGCGGAGAAGAGGCGGAGCAGGAGCCGGAGATGATGCCGGGCTGTTCGGCGACCATTGTCAGCACGCGACCACGGCATTCGATCAAGTGAATGGCAAATAAAGCCGAAAACTGTAAAAAGTGATCGGATGATCAGACCAAATCAACCATTCTTATGCCACACCTTTTAAAAACAAAAATTTAAATTGCTGTTTAATTGCCATGAAATCATTTAAACATTTTGTTGAGGCAAATGGAGCGTGACCGTATTCTCTTCCAACGCCAACGCTTTCCCACCGTCGCCTCAATTCACCATCAGCCGGCGACTTCGTCCGCCTCCGGCGTTTTGGTGCCAATTCCGACGACGGACGGCGCCGCCGCTGTGCCCGGCAGCGCCGGAGGCTATCAGAGGCGATATTCGACACATCGAGAACAGCAGCTGCAGCAGAGGAACAGAAGGGACAGCAAATTCAGCAGGTGACTGACTGGCGAACCACTAATTAACCAATTAATTGACTAATTAGTCCATCGCTTTAGGCGTTTGGCCGTTTACACTTCACCGCCAGAAGACAGTGCCGCCGGGGCCATTTCACTTCGGCCGCTGAACACTACAATAATCAGCAGTTCTGCGGCGGCGACAACGGAGCGACGACGGCGACTGCAGCAGCGACAAAGACGGCGACTGTCGGCGGACGACGGCGAGTCGCAAGTGGTCGCCGCGAGTCCGTCACGGCGGCAATTGCTTACACAACCGCTGACGAACCCGGACGCGGGACTAATCCCCCAAATTGACAAGTAAACAAACCGAGGGGGGGGGGGAATTAGGGATAATAATTAATTAACGCTTTACTATCGACTGCATTTCAGGCCAATGGCAATGCCTTATCTCTGCTGCAAAATGTGGCTGTGGAAAGACCTTCAGGTGCACGGTGTTGGCAAGGTTTTAGGCAAATGGTCAAACTTGGCGATGTCTGACCGTCTTCTCAACCGAACTGTGAGCGATTCGACCCGCCATTCCAACAAGCCGCTGGTCCATCCAGTACGAAGGGAATTGATCTCTGCCTGTTATTTTATGTCTACGTTGTATGCCAACAGTAACCGTACTGTAATTCATTTTCATTTCCAAAAACCTATTTTTTACTTTTGTATGTTTTCTGTTCTGTTTAAACTCGCCCTGAACATTTTGGCTGGTTCTTTTTACCGTTTTCATCGGATCTACATTTTAATTACAGTAATGTCTTTAAATTTGAATTTAGCATGGTCCCATACGGAAAACCCGACGGACGAAAAATATATGGCAAGAAAAAATTCACAGATTGTTCAAGCAGGCAGTAGAAGAAGGAGTGCAGAACGACTCGTCACCTCGTTGCACGAGGCCTCGCACGTTATTGCAATAAAAGAAGGGGAAAACAACATTGACATATTAGATTATGTAAGTATTTAGCTTATTTAAATTTATAAAAAATGCCAAAATAACGGCGAAATATCAAAGTTTAAAATTGGGACGCCCCTATTTTTAAGTGGCGAAAAATCCAAAATTGGGGTTATAAGTACGAATGGGGGGGTTAAAACGAAGAATTGTCGCGCTTAAAACGGGTTTTTCACATTGAATTAAACCACAGAAAAAATATATACAAATAAAAATCCCAGCCATATTTATTTATTTTGTCAATAAAATATAAGCATTTGGTATAAAAAATTAATGCTTGCTTTCAAATTCATTTTGGTCAATTCCTTATAGGTGTCAATAGTAGCCGGTGGAGGAAACCTAGGCGAAACGTCTTGGTCAGCAGTAGCCGAAGTGTACACGGCCGACACACTCTTCGCTCAAATGGTTCAGTATATGGCGGGTCGAGCAGTCGAGAATTGGAAGTTTGGACACGCTCAAGGACACGAGGAAGACGTTGAAAGTGCGAGCCTCGTGGCACCAGCGGTAACATACATATTGGAAATTTTTCATTTACATTAGTCATTTGAATCTTTTGTTTTAGGTGTTACAATTGCGCGGCTTACTAGTAAATGATGCGCAGGTGGCCAATCTCGTTGAAAGCAACGGCCGCGCTGGAATTGCTTCAACAAAATGAGTTAGCTCTAAACAGAGTGAGAACGACAATTAAAAATCAAAAATTAATAAAAATGCTTAAGTTGGCAGTTGAACTGGTCTGGAAGAAAAAATACAAACAAACGAAAAAATTGAAAAGTAAATTAATAAATTGAAAATAGACTAAACAAATAATATTTTATTAGGCTTCTTGCCCATTACTGATCACAGCCCGCACACACTCTGCCGCCAATTGCCTATTCATTTTCACTAAATAATGCTTATTGCCGAACTTGGTCAATCAAAACAGGCACAATAATTGATCGACTCATCATTTACATTTTCTTTATTGTTTATTTTATGATTATAAATTCCCAAAAATGCCATCAAAAATGATGTTAACTTCACGGCATTTCCTTTGCTCGTTTCGTTTTCCCTTAGCTTACTCTTTGGTCACTTTCATCCTCTGATCACTGCCCTTCCTTCTACTACATTTGTTTTTCCTTTTCCGTCTCCAATTCGATCACTTCCCATTTTCTTTTCGCTGTTTTCCCCTTTTTTCGATGGATTGCGTTTGCCCCCCCCCCTCAAATTTTAAAGTGCGCTTTTCTCATCCCTCCCTCCGTCCGTTTATGCTCCGCGCCGTTTTTCTCTCGTCCACAAAACCATACGAACATGTGAGGGAATTGCTAAGGCATATTTTAATTTATGAAAATAATAATATTTGCAGGTCAAGGCATACGACAATTTCCAACTTTGCCTCTCCAATCTCCGACTTGTCTTTTCCGACTCATTTGACAATTGCATGAAGGCCCGGGAGGACCAATGGTCGGATGAGCATTTGCTGAAACCCACGGGGATGTGCATCGACATGCTCAGAGCCACCATCGACGACGTCCAAACTCCGATGTGATCATTTGGCCCCATCGTTTTCCCCACGTCGTTTTATCCCCCCGAAACTATACAAAGGCGGCGACTGTCAGCGGAAAATGACGGCGAGTCGCAAGTGATCGCCGTGAGTCCGTCACGGCTGCAGTTGCTTATACCTATTTTCTTTCGGTTCATTAAGCTTGCTAAATATTGGAAATTAGAAAATTATATCCTTTCTCGATTTAATTCACCGGAAATAATGTTATTTATTTATTTTTTAAATTTATCGGGATTATGACTCTTTTTAGCTTAGTCGAGATTTCGACGCGTCGGGATTTTGACGCATCGGGATTATGACGCATCGGGATTATGACGCGTCGGGATTTTGACGGGCAGCGAAGATGAAATGCTTCCTAAATTATTTTTAATAACAAATCGGTTTGACCCCTCAAGTTTGATACCTGAGCATTGTTTGTTCTACATAAATCATCAATAACCGCCTGGTGATGATTCCAACTATCAACCGGAAATAATGGCTGTTCACCATTATCCCTGATTATATAGGTTCTAAAACATCTAATTAAAGACGAATAATTTGCAACATTACTTTCTAAAATATTCAAAAACAGGACGAGCTACCATTGGAGCCCGTGCATACAATATGTCTAGAGAACCCTCAACCAAATTAGGTTGAAGAAAAGCGAGTGCAGCTAATGAGCGTATATATTTTCTAAGTTTTCATTAGCTTCATATTCACGGATAAGACCATGTCTCTGAAGTAAAATAATAGGGGCAAAAAAGGTATTTTTACCTGTACATAACGTAATACCGATTGAGACAAATGAAATAAGCACATTCTAATTTGAATTTGAGGCCAAATATGTTTAAATGCGCTTCTCGCTCCTAATTATTTTAATAAATTCAAAAGTTCAAAAAATAAAAAACCGAGCTCGAAATCAATAAGAACAGACTTTGGATTAGTGCGAAGACGGGTTCTAAGTACCTTGAAAATTTTGTGTGACTAGGTAAAAATATATAATAAGCCACCTCTAACATTGGTCAAAATATGTACATAAATAGGTAAAAAATATTCCGCGGCCAAATTTAAATTTGGGAAAACTTCCGTGAAGTTCGGCTATTAAAAAAATCTGAGCTCTTAATTGGCGGAGCTGGGGCATTAGTCGGCTTAATAGTGGATGAATTATTTGACGTTTTAAGCGAAGGTTTTGTATTTTTATTAAAATAGATAGATACATCTTATCTTAAGAACATCTCTAACTGCCACTTTTTCCCCACTCAAATTCTCTGTAACGGATACAGTTTTTTGTAAGCCAATACGAATTTCGGGTTCAAATTTTATTTCAAAAATTGCTTCGTATATGGACCGTGAGTCACTTAAGGAAATATGTTTTTCGGTAATAATTGTATGGGACATATAGATATAAAAATAGGTATTAAGGGCCCGATGGACAAATCAAAAGAGCTAAGTCCGACAAGCATGGACTGACTACATTGTTTCTATATGCCATTCAGAATGATAAAAAAACTTGACCTGCTTGAGTGTCTTTGATTATGTTTAAATTGCCAGTTGGGCCTTTGGCAAGCCATAAAAAAATTTAAAATATTAATTATAAAAAATTTGCTTTGCTTATTTTTTTTTGTTGTTGTGCGCTTTTTTGAGTTAGTGTGTCTACGGTTGGACCGAAACACACGTATTTAGTTTCTTTTTAACCTGAAGAGACCGTACTGACTAGGCCCACTCTTCAAAAAAAATTTTCTTAAAAAAATAATTTGTTTTTATTCATAAATCGTCCGCAAATGTCCGTCCGCAAATGGTTAAAGGTCGACTGGCGAATTCCGAAGGGATTAAACCGCGCCTTCAAATAAATTTTTTTTTGTCTTGTTTTTAATTTAATTTCCGCGCTCGCCTTCCATTTCACTTCCGTCGCGCTGTTCACCGCTTCCACCAATCCTTTCAAATAAGCATTTCGTTCGTTCGGTTTTTCCTGCGCGCCTCGGCACGCAAATGGGTGAAAACGGCGACACAAATTAAAATGGCAGCTGAGGGAAAGGTTTTTTGAAAATCATTTAGGCTTTTAAAAATGCCGAAACTCGCACCGCCCACGCACCGGCGATTAATAAAAGTGAGATCAAAGAGCACGCCAAACAGCGCCACCGTCGCAAAATCCCGCACGCGTGCCGATGCCGTGCAGAAGGATGGGGCAAAAAGTGAACGCCGCCAGCAACGGGCGAAGCGGAGAAATGGACAATGCCATCAGCGGAGGAAATGCCGGAACACTTTTTTTTCATCGTCGCATTTGCTAAGGGACGACGAAATTAATGGGGGAAAATTAAAATGGGCAAAAGAATGAAAAATTTGAATTAATCTGAAATTTTGCATTGGAATTACCATTATACAATTGTTGAACTAAATGACACACCAAAAATGGATTTTTAGTGCTTTTAATTCCTTCATTTTTATGCTTTTTTCCAATTTTTTGTGCTGATTTTGCCTTTTTGTGCTTTTTTCATTCTTATTTTTGAAAATTTGATGCTGTTTACAGTGCTGAATCGGTGATTTTTTGTGCTCACGGCGATTGCGATTTGTTAACAGATTTTTGTCCAAAAACGACCACGACCCTTTTTTTTATTTGTTTTGAGAAAATTGAAATTTATGCACAAACACAAGGAGGAATTGAACCTGAGAGACCCTTTTAGGTGACTAACTCACAGGGGTCGATCTGCATTTGTTTATCAGATTTGTTTTGGTTTGGAGGGTTCAAAAGATAAAAAGTAAATTTCCTGATTTGTCAGACTTGTCATGATTTGGAGTAGAGTGCCACGGGACCGGGAATTTTTGCCAAAACCGGGACCGGGACTTGCCGGGACCTGAGAAGCCGGGACCGGGACCTCGATTTTTTTCGGGACCGGGACCGGGACCGCAAGAAAAACCGGGAACCGGGACCAACCGGGAAATTTTAAAAATTCAAAAAAATTCAAATTTTAATTTATATCAAGTGAAAATAATACAAAATTATTTGGTTTTTTATTTAATCCTATATAATAAAGTTGAGTGTTTGTATGTATGTATCCGCCTTGCTTTGAATTGGCGTGGCGTTTTGTTATTATTTTGCGTTAAAAAATGATTTGAAAATGAAAATGTTTTTGTTTTGTTTTGCGTTAAAAAATGATTTGAAAAATGGAAATGTTTGGTTTTGATTTTTCAATTTGTTCTGATTAATTAATGCATTTGCATAGTATTTTATGTCTATGCTTATAGTTAGTCTATTATTGTGCTTTAGTCTTTGTCTATTTTTTTATGATTTAGCCAAAAATGAATTGTTTACTTAATTTGAATTTTCTACAGGTTTGATATATTGACTTTCTCTCTGCCGCTTCGGCATTTTTTTTTCATCAACGGCCGGTCGGCCATCCATGTCTTACCCAATACTTTTGATGTGTGATTTTAGTTGAAGTTTGTTTTGTTTGGTTTTTATGCAAAAATTATGTTTATAAAATTTAGATATGACATGAAGAACTAAAGTTTTTATGATCGCTCATGGTTTTGTATTCGTTGTGAATTCATTCACAAGTTTGAAATCTGCCGTGGCCATCATTCAACAGCTTGCCCAGATTGAGTTTAAGTGCCTCATCAAAGTTTATTGGGATTAATTTTGTTTCGAATTATATTTGCTTTGTTATGTTAATTATTATGTAAAATTTAGAAATGAGAACCATCATATTGAAGAAATGCTGTTGGCTTACAATTGGTTGTGATTTCATCTCTGAAGTGTTGAACCTGTCGGTCGGCCACTCAACTTTTTGCTCACTTTCGAGAAATTCACTACTTCAACTTTGGCGGCCCCTTTTGTAAGTGGGTTGGGAAGAGTTGTGGTAAATTTGCCAAATAGCCAAATATCTGATAAAACATTTGTGTTTGTTCTATGAATTTAGTGTGACACAATAATGTGTCTTATGTCTTTGATAAAACAATAGTGTTTGTTCTGTGATTTTAGTGTGACACAATAATGTGTGTCATGTTTTTGATAAAACAATAGTGTTTGTTCTGTGATTTTAGTGTGACCCAATAATGTGTGTCATGTTTTTGATAAAACAATAGTGTTTGTTCTGTGATTTTAGTGTGACACAATAATGTGTCTTATGTCTTTGATAAAACAATAGTGTTTGTTCTGTGATTTTAGTGTGACAATAATGTGTGTCATTTTTTGATAAAACAATAGTGTTTGTTCTGTGATTTTAGTGTGACACAATAATGTGTCTTATGTCTTTGATAAAACAATAGTGTTTGTTCTGTGATTTTTAGTGTGACACAATAATGTGTGTCATGTTTTTGATAAAACAATAGTGTTTGTTCTGTGATTTTAGTGTGACACAATAATGTGTCTTATGTCTTTGATAAAACAATAGTGTTTGTTCTGTGATTTTAGTGTGACACAATAATGTGTGTCATGTTTTTGATAAAACAATAGTGTTTGTTCTGTGATTTTAGTGTGACACAATAATGTGTCTTATGTCTTTGATAAAACAATAGTGTTTGTTCTGTGATTTTAGTGTGACACAATAATGTGTCTTATGTCTTTGATAAAACAATAGTGTTTGTTCTATGACTTCATTATGAAATTTCTTTGCAATATGTTAAAATTAACCAAATATAATTATTTAAGCAATGAAGTGTGTACTGACTGGGCTGACCATTGGATCTCTTCAAAAGAATAATGATTTTTTTATTGGTTAACTGATCGTAAATCGTAAAAAGCTTAAAGAAATAATAAATATTATGTTATGAATTATTTATTTGATTTTATTTCAATACCTTCAACTTTTTGTTTTATTTTAAACTAATTTTCAGGTATTTATTATTATGGCTTCAATAAATGATTTAGATTATGTTCGAGATTATGATTATGTTTATGATTTAGATTTTGATGAAGTTGAAGAAAATGTTGAGATCATAGACCAAGAAAATGAAAGAGATAATAGAAATTATGATGTATTTGAAGAGCATAATTATGCTAAGAGACCAAGATTTGTGGATGATGGTCCCAGTCAGGGATCATTGAATTTGGATGCTGAGATTGCGGGGCCTTCCCGTATGAGTGATAGTCAGTTTGAAGAAAGAAGACTTGAGAATTTGCGAAAGAAAAGAGAAAGAGATAGGATTAGATGGCAGAATAAGTCACAAGAATCCAGAAATGTGCGCTTAGAACAGATGAGAAATAGAAATTGTAATGCAATAGCAGATGAATCTGTAGCACAAAGGCGGATGCGTTTAGAACAAATGAGAAATAGAAATTGTGTTGCAATAGCAGATGAATCTGTAGTACAAAGACAAATTCGTTTAGAACAAATGAGAAATAGAAATTGTAATGTAATAGCAGATGAATCTATGCTTGAGAGACAGTTAAGATTAGATCAGCAAAGAATTAGACAGAGAGTAATTAGACAAGGTGTAGTTAATGTTTATGCAGCAAGATCTCATGAGAATGCTAATGAACATAGACTTAGTCAAATGAATGAGAGATGTGAATTTTGTGATGCTCTGCACTTTGCAGAGGAGAAAATTCATGGTCGTGGCAATTCTTTTAAGGATTGTTGCCACTATGGTAAAGTTTTTGTCCCAGAAATTCCAGAACAGGATTTCCCTGAGGAATTAAGGGATTTGTTCATGAAATTTGATGCGAGACATAGAAATTTTTTTGAGAATATTAGACACTTGAATAGCAGCGTTTCATTTGCTTCAATGAATCCGCTTAGATATAGATACCCGAACCGAGGACCGTATTGCTTTCGCATTTATGGTCAAGTTTATCATAGAATGAATTTGGCTTTGAACCCAGAAAATGGCGATGAACCTGCTTATGGGCAAATTTTCATCGTAGATACTGAGCATGCAGTGAGAGCAATGAGACATGCTAATGTGGCTATTGATCCCCAATTGCTGAGGACTGCTTATGAAGTTATTAGAAATGTGAATCCATTTGCTGAAGCTTATGTGATGATGAAAGAGGAAGAAAATGATGAAGTTGAGAGAGCGAGAAATGAGAACAGAGAGCCAACCGAGATTAAACTTTTGTTTGAGACCGGGAGGCAATTGGACAGACGTTTGGGGTATAATGTACCTCGAGCGAATGAAGTTGCTGCAGTTTATGTACCTGGGGCTGATGGTGAAGTACCTAATGCCAAGATTGTGGTAAGAGAACGTGGAAAGGAATTGAAGATTTTGAATAGTACTGATTCGATGGTGACTCCAATGACTTACCCGCTGTTTTACCCGCGTGGTACGCTTGGTTGGCACCCGGAAATGAAGCAGAGAAATAGTAATAGAAGAGTGACGAGATTGCAATATGTGTGCTACACATTAGCAATTAGAGAAAGAGAGTTTAATCCGATTTTGTTCGGTGGAAAGCTCTTTCAACAGTACTGTGTTGATGAATATGTAAAGATTGAAGGAGATAGAATGAATTGGATAAAGAACAACCAAAAGAAGATTTTGGCAGATGCATATAAGAATGTTGATAACATGTTGATGAAACGAGCTCAAGAAAGAGGTTTGCCGCTGGGAAGGAAGGTCATTCTTCCTCCAAGTGTGACAAATAGTCCGAGATATGTAGAGAAGCATTTTCAGGATGCTATGGCCGTTGTTCGACGGTTTGGTAAGCCTGACATGTTTTTGACAATGACATGTAACCCGCAATGGGCAGAGATTTCAGAGAATTTGTTTCATGAACAGACATCAATTGATAGACCTGATTTGGTTGTCAGAGTTTTTTAACTTAAAAGTTAAAGCTATTATGAATGAGATTGCTAAGAAAAAGATTTTTGGTGAAGTGATTGCATGGATGTATCCGGTAGAGAACCAAGGAAGGGGACTACCGCACATTCATTTGCTTTTGACATTGACAGAACAAGATAAAATGATAAATGGCGAAGATGTTGAGAAGAAAGGAATTAGTGCAAGAATACCTGATAAAGAATTAGTGCCTGATTTGTTTGAATTGGTTAAAAGATTTATGATCCATGGTCCATGTGGTGATTTGAACCCAAATTGTCCATGCATGGAAGAATTTGTTGACAAGAATGGAATGAGAGGGAGGAAATGCTCCAAGGGATATCCTAAAGCATTTCAAGAAGAGACAATTGTTCTTGAAAATGGTTTGGCATTGTACGCAAGACCAAATGATGGAAGAACTGTTGAAGTATTTGCAAATGGAAGAAGACATGCATTAGACAACAGGTGGGTTGTCCCACACAATTTGTACCTGTTGAAAATGTTCAAGTGTCACATTAACCTTGAAAAGGTTAATAGTGTTAGTTCAGTAAAGTATTTGCATAAGTATGTGCATAAGCCACCAGACAGAGCAAGATTAGAATTAGAAGAGAAAAATGACCATGATGAAGTTAAAGAGTTTATTGACGCGCGGTATGTTTGCCCGCAAGAAGCTGTGTGGAGAATCTTTGAATTGCCTATGTACGACCGAAGTCATTGTATTATGTCTTTGACTGTGCATTTGCAAGGAGAACAGATTTGTTATTTTGATGAGAATATGGATGAAGAAGAGATTCGTGAAAAAATAGCAAATGGATCAGAGTTAATGGCTTATTTTGAACTGAATAAGTCGAGTGCTTTGGCAAAAACTCTGTTGTATCATCAGATGCCAGAGAAGTTTTGTTTTAAGAAAGGAAAATGGACAGAGAGAAAGACACATTTTAACACAATTGGCCGAATGGCAAAGGTGTCACCGGCTGAGCCGGAGCGATACCACCTGAGGCTGTTGTTGTTGAATGTGAAGGGAGCATGCTCCTATCAAGATTTGAAGACTGTTATTGATATGAATGGCAATGTGAAAGTTTGCGAAACTTTTTCAGATGCCTGTTTAGAAAGAGGACTGATTAGAAATGACGAAGAATGGAAAAAAGCCATGGAAGAAGCAGAGAGTTTTGAAATGCCATGGAAATTGAGAGAATTCTTTGCATTGATTTTAGTCCATTGCAATCCGGCCAAACCGGAGGAGCTTTGGAATATGTTTAAGGACTCATTGTCTGAAGATTTTAGCAGGAATTTTAGAAAAGAAGTAGCTTATGCTAAAGCTTATAGAGAAATTGCACTTAGCATTATGAAGGCTGGAAAGACGCTTGCCGATTTTCCAACCATGGAACAGATAAATGGTTGATGATGATGTGGAACAAGTGTTTGACCTAGCCGAAGAATTGGATTTGGGACAAAGAAATTATGCTTTGATGTATGATGAACAGAGAAATGTTTGTGATGAAATTTTGCATAGAATATGGAATCCTGTAAATGAACCCGCGTTCTACTTTCTTAGTGGACCGGGTGGAACAGGAAAGACACATGTGAACAAGACAATTGTACATATGCTGAGAGGTCAGAAGAAGAAAGTTTGTACAATGGCTTTTACTGGCATTGCAGCAACTTTGCTGCCTGCGGGAGAACATTGCACAATAGATTTGGACTGACTTTGGATATGAGTAATTCGAGTATTAGTCCGAGATCAAAGGCTTGGCAAGAGTTGAAAGAAACTGATTTGTTTATTTGTGATGAAGCGCCTATGATAAATAAGCGCGCAATAGAACTTTGGATGAGAAATTGAAAGAGATTATGAATAATGGAATTGCATTTGGTGGCAAGGTTATGCTTTGGACGGGAGACTTTCGTCAAACCCTTCCAATTCAGAAACATGCCACGAGAGCTGAGATGGTTAATGCAACCATAAAAGAAGTGAGTATTGGAGATTGCTAAAAGATATAGATTGACAAAGAATATGAGAGCTCTTGCAACAGAGCAAGAATTTGCAAAGATTTGTTAGAATTGGAAGTGGAAAATGGAACAATGAAATGATGAGATAATTTTGCCGAGATTTGTATAAGCAATGGTGATTTAGCAGAAGAGATTTTTGGAAATTGTATTGTTTCTGAGAATTGGAATGAAATGGCCAAAAGTGCCATTTTAGCACCGAAGAATGATGTTAGTGAAATGAATAATAGAGTTTTGGAGATGTTGCCTGGAGAAGAAGTTGTGTACACGAGTATAGACTGGCTCAAGACGAGAATAGACAAAGAGCAGATGATATTTGGATGAGTATTTGAATGCTTTAAACCCTTCGGGGTTTCCACGGCATAAGTTGAGACTGAAAAGAATGCTATTGTTTTGTTAATGCGAAATTTGAATATAGAAATGGGACTTTGTAATGGTTCGAGAATGAAAGTTGAGCAAATGCAACCGAATTTGATTGTGTGTAAGATTTTGACTGGAGACAAGGCAGGTCAGACTGTGTACATTCCTCGGATCACGCTTTGCTGTTCTGAAGATTACCCTTTTGACCTGCATAGGCACCAATTCCCGTTGGTGTTAGCTTTTGCAATGACAATTAACAAGGCCCAAGGTCAAACCCTTGAGCAAGTTGGAATTGATCTGAGAAAGATGTGTTTAGCCATGGCAATTGTATGTGGCTCTTTCGAGAGCAAGAGCTTGGAATAAGTTGAGAATTAGATTAGATGATAATTTAGAGAGAAAGGTGAAGAATGTTGTGTACAAGAGTTATTAGATAACAGTGATTAGATAATGTTTATTTAATATAGTATTAGAATTGGTTTTGCTTAGACAAATCTGTTGTTCTTTGGGTTCCTCAGAACAGTACGAACACAATTCAAAGTAAGTCATTCCTTTTAATTTCATAATTAATCTTTTCTACAAAATAATTGTTCATAACACAATCGTACTACCTAGCGGGGGATGCGCCGAAGGCGCTGACCCCGCTAGTAAATTAAATTAATGAAAATTTTCAAACAAATTTTCTTCAATTATTTCAAACAATTAATCATTTTTGGACTAAATCATCGAATATTAATAGAAATTCAGATTTGATTTTCACATCACTTTTTTTCGGAGCGCTTTTTCAAAAAACTTTTGGGAAAGAAGGGGTCCGGCGGTGCCGATAGGCGCCGCCGGGGGAAATTTTAAAAATTTGGGTGCAATTTGTTAACAGATTTTCAACAAAAAAAGGTTGGTTTTTGCGATTATTAAGCTCAATTGGTAGGATTTTCATTTAAAAAATGATAAAATATGTATCAATTTAAAAAAAAACTATGAGGAATCATATTTTCTTTATAGGAAACCCACGAGTATACAAAAAAAAAAAAAATTGAAAATAATCTAATTTCTGTAGAGGGATTGAACAAGGGGGAAGAAGAAGGGAAAGTCAAGGAGACTAGCCATTAGGCCATTTGCACACCTGGGCAGTGTTACTTTTAAAGAATATATTAATTATTATTTTTTATTTTTCCCTTTGACTCCAATTTTCTTCACTAATTTTTCACTCAGACCCCATTCTTACCAGTGCTTGTTTTTCCCGGTTCCCGGTTGCCCTACCGGGACCGGGACCTGAGCTTTTCAAAACCCGGGACCGGGACCTCGGATGACCGGGAATTCCCGGCCCGGTCCCGGTCCCGTGGCACTCTAATTTGGAGGTAGTGACCAAAAAAATAAAAAATAAATACAGAACGCCAAAAAATTCAAACATAGACAAATTTTTGGGTCGGGGTCGGTTTAGTACGGCCGGTTTAGTACGGCTGTTTTAGTACGGCCGTTTTAGTACGAGGTTCGGTTTAGTACGGCCGGTTTAGTACGAGGGTCGGTTTGTCCATAACTGTTACAAATGTTTTTTTTGTCAATTATAAAGAAGGAAAAACTTATAATATCTATGTTTAGCTACAATACAAATGGAACAGCCCAATCAGGAAATAAAGACAAAGCGAAACAAGGAGAAGCTGGAACATGAGGGTTCACTTTATGTTCTTCACAAACTCAGTGACGATGGACTTCGGAAGTATTGGCGATGCGAGTTTTTCGGAGCTAACGACAAATGCAAAGGTAAATGCATAAAATAAAATAAAAACTATTTTTCAAATACAGGGCGCCTTCACACTGACATTAATGGTAATGTCCTCAAAATAATTGGAAGCCACACATGCGACATGAGCGCCGCACATGTGGAGTGTCAGCGACATATAACCCAGCTCAAGCGGCGTGCAGTTGAGAGGTGCGAAGCGCCGGCTACAATCCGTGCGCAAGTATTGCAGAACACTGCAACCCCCGTGTTGGTTCCGACCAAAGCTGCGACAAAAAGGTCAACGTTTGCAAATTTTTATGCCAGTTTGATTTTTTCCTTTGATTTAGGTTATAAAACGTGTTCGTCATGACAAAGATGTACCACCTGCTGCACCACTCAGTTTGGACGCATTGGAATTGCCGCCCTCGTACAGAATGTACAATCGAACAGAGAATGACGAGGAGAATTTTTTGTTGGCAGATACCGGCGTTTTTCAAATTCAGGGACAGGCTGGACCGCAAAGGTGAAAAAATAAAAACCATTAAATTTCACAAATTTCCATATTAAGAATTTTGATATTTACTCGTTCTTCGACTTCGGAATGGAGCGGTATTATGAAAAATTGCTGTCCGTACAATGTTGCCACTCTGTCGTGTGCAGTTCTGCTTTTTCCATTTAGTGGGAAATATGAAGAAACGAATTGCTGCCGAGGGTTTAACTCAGGTATTGCATTTTTGTATTTTTCCAATAGAATTGTTCATATTAAGACTTACAACAACAATGCCGTCTTTGCTGAAAAGAGCAAAATGATCACTTCTATGGCTTTTCTTCCTGTCCATCATCTCTCTGCTGGCCTCACTGTTTTGCAGGCACAACTTCCTCAACAACTTATGGGCGTCTTCAATTGGTGAATTTTTTGAAACTTTAACTCAATTTTTTTAATTACACCGGGAGACCTTGGTTCAACGGTGCTTTGACAGATCGAAAACTTCAACGGGCATTTGATTGTACCCATCCTACTGTCTTCCACTTCATCAACACAATTCGATGTGAGCAAAAGTCAATTGATGCAGACATCTCACGATGCATCGCTGGTGAAGTCCCTCCTCTAAAGAAGCCCAAATATCGTGCCGCCGATGAAAGAATTCTTCGACTTTTGCAGGGCTACAATGCCATCAACAATAACCCGGCTATCCAAAATGACCACAATTACCATGCCAATGTCAATGTTAATCCCGATAACATCAATCATTTGCTCGTTGGTGTTTCTCGCAATTATGAAATGCGCCCGTAATTTTTCAATGCTTGTTATTTTTTTTTTGTTGTTAACACATTGATAAATATGTTATGTTATTAATTTTAAACATTTTTTCGGAAAAAAGCAGTAGAATCTACATATTTTGGACAAAAACAGCTTGCCGTACTAAACTGACCCTCGTACTAAACCGACCCCTCGTACTAAAACGGCCGTACTAAACCGGCCGTACTAAACTGACCCGGTCCGAAATTTTTCGGTCGGGGTCGTTTTCGCGCCGTCTCGATTAAGCATGCTTATTTTGCTAAACTCATTACAATTAATTCAATATCAATGCCATACATATGTATTATTTATAACTTATAACATTACAAGGCTCAGTATGTTCAAGACTTAAAGTTTATGAGTTTAAACAAAATTAGACGGGTTCTTGTTATTTCGGGCCCAACTAAGCCGGTATTCAGGTATAAGTCCAAACAGAAACTAGCACACGTTTAATTATACGTTTAAACAACCGTAAGAATTGATTAAATAATAAGATTGCCAGGTTCCCATACATAAATTTTTTGATTTTCAAGAACATATAAATTTTAAGAAAAAAGGGTTGCTAAAATTTACTAAATTTTAATGATTTATATAACATTTTATTTATTTATTTTGTTTTATTTTTTTGAAATCCCCCCTCTGGTGCCCAAACTTCCCGGTGCCCAAATTTCTGGTGCCCAAACTTCCTGGTGCCCAAACTTCCCAGTGCCCAAACTTCATGTCGCCGTTTTCGCGCGGTTGCATATATGTAAAATAAATATGTGTATTCGTGTTTTTTTTACTAAATAATGCCTAATCTTATGTAGGCCCAAACAAGCCTAGCTTAGGCCTAAGCCTAGGTCTAAAGCTTATGCCTAGCCTATGTACGAAATAAAATAAAACGATTTTTCGAATTTCGACCACGGGGGGAGGCACGTTGTTTTTGAGTAGATAATTTTCACTCAGAATTTTTCAAAAAATAGTTTTTTTTAGAAAATTTATGCCGTTGATAACCAATCTCTAATCAGATTTCCATTAGGATATCGCTATGACCTCAGAATCCCTGCGTATCTGAGATTCTGAAGCCGGCTGGGGTGAGGTCAGGTTCGGATCCACCCGCGGAGTAAAAAATTATTTGGTTTTTTAGGTATTTTTAAACTTAATAGACTATTAGTAAATTTTCTAAGTATTTTTTAAAGTATATTCGCAATTCTAGTGCTAAAAAAGCGCGGGCGCGAAAACGACCCCCGCGCGAAAACGACCTGGCCCGCAAATTTTTTACTATGATTTTATGAAATTTTTTTAACTTATAACTTTGTCAATAATAGACCGAATAAAACCATTTTATGCTTATTTTGAAGGGAAAATTCTGTAAAATAGGTATTGTAAATTTTATTTCATTTGGCCTTAAATTGTGTACTTGGCAAAAAAAAGAATTATAAGTATTGAAATTTTCGCCCAGTTGAATTTTTTTTTTTGCACAGGGGAATTTCTTCGAATTTTGCATAGGCCAATATTTTGACCCCCTCTAGCGATTCAAGTTTATTTTGTGAAACTTAAGTTTTTAACTCGAGATCGGCTCTACCATTTTTACAAGGGACCAAAAAAATTCTAAATTATTTCTATTTTCAACATTGCAGATTTAATACAGACAAAAAACGCTCACGTTCAGCTAGTGCATAAATTTGACCAAAAATGAGCAACCCAATTAAAATTGTGCGTGTTGTTGAGATTATTGGTTTGTTTGTTTTTTGGTTCTTCAATTTAAACTTTTGTTACAGAAGCAGACGAAGCTGCTGGCCAACCTAAGAAAGTGGTGGCTGAGTATGTGGACGACCCGAGCAGACGAGTTACCATGAAAGCAAGCGGAGAGGTCCGAATTGGCCAACTTGTTGGTTTCTTTGTGAGTTCTCTGCTTAAAATTTTATCATAACCTGGGGCGGGTGGACTCAGTTAAAACTGAAGAATGCTTGTAACTTACTAAATTCGGCTTATGATATAATACTCGACGACTCGGTCTGTAATTCCCGAACCGAAGAATTTTGGCGGTTGGGCCGTGTTATGGACACGGGACTGAAATGGCCAAATGCCTTCGGGCCGAACCTTCCAACCGGTAAAACGATTTAATGCTCAACAAAATATTTAGCAAATGATTCCTCTCGCTCTGCAAAAGACTAACTCGAAGAGTTTAGACAAAATTCTTTGTTAAGATGAGTAAACATTTTGTTGAACACCAATGCGTTTTTACCCGTTGGACGTTTCAAGCCCGAAGGTTTTTTGAAGTCAGAATTCCGACTTCCGAAAAATTTTTGGGCCTCGGAAATTCCGATTTTCTGTTTCCGAAAAAATTTCGACCCTCGGGTTTCCTATTCCGAAAATTTTTGGGGGCTCGGAATACCATCACTGGTCCATAGTGCTTTCCGACAAAATTCTTTCGGTTCGTGCATTGCAGACTGAGGCGTCCAATGTTAAGTCATTTGTCTCAAGTATGTACAAGTATTCTTCGGTTTTCCGGGGTTTATATTGGTAGTCACGTAATAACTAATTTTTTCCCTGTAAATTTGAAAGACCCAGTGGCCAAAATGTCTTTTTATTGCGTGGCTTTCCTACCCCCTCCCCCCGTCGAAGCCTTTGCTTCTTTTGAATTTAGCAAACAAAAAAACATTGTTGTATAATTACGCATTTAGGATGGCCCGGACAAAAGACACATTCAGCGATGCTTCACGAACAACAACAACAACAACTGATTTGAAGGATTTGATAAAAATAAATTTGAAAAACGTATGTAATCCTTTTTGAAAGCGCAATAAAAAAGCACATTTCTATGTATCATTGTTGGATTACTTGTTTTAAATTGCTTCCTATCTTTAAGGATAATTTTTCGATTTTAAAATGGCTTTTCTGTCGCCGATTGGCAAAAACTGGGCAGGGGGAGGGGGTCCGATCATTCCTTGCACTCTTCTAAAATCATAGATATTTTGTCAAATCTATGATTAAAAAGTCATCAGATGTTAAAATAAATATCATATTCGTGATCAGCAACCTTGAAAACCCCAAATTACGAATTTTGGAATTTTTTTGAAGGGGGCAGCATAACCCGGAAGTACCATAAAAACAGCCTAAAATTGAAAAAAAAATGGAAATGAAAAGGAAAGAGTGTTGGGGTGGAAGGGAGGGCAGACAAAATGAGAGAGAAAGGGAGCAAAGATGGCGGCGCCTGGTACGATTGGCTGCGGGGACGGCTGAGGCAATGAATGAGTGGGAAGCAGCAAAACATTCACCGGCGGGAGAGAGAAAGGCCCTCCCCCCCCACTGCTCACCAAATTTACCAATTCTTGAATATCGCTTCATCTACAATGCGTTGAAAAATAAGGATACTCCTTTTTGTGTTTACCGCTTCACCATGAACGGTTGAAATTTTAACATTTGCGTTTTAAATTATTCGAGATTTAAAAAGTTTCGCCAGCGGCACCTACTGGCATCGCAGGCTCCCTTTAATCCCCAAGTTTTTTAATTGTACCCGAAAAACAAACTCCATATTTTTCGATAAAACCTCTCAAATCGTTAATTTTAATTTTAATTTCGCGGATTTAATAAATCAATTACTTAAAAATCCCTATGGCTAATATAAAATCCATTACTTTTTTTTCTGCAGCTTCGAACTAATAAGCCAAGGCTGAATGTCCTCCTCTCTGCTGATTGCATATTTTGCTGCTTATTGCTAACCCTCTGCTGAATGTCTTTAATCCACCAATTTTCCATCATTGAGATGGGTCTTTTCTTCGTTTGGCTTTCTTTGTTCGTCCTTTCCCCACCGTTTGGCGGTCTTTGCAGCGCCAATACAAATGTTACCTTCTTTCCGACAATTGCTAATGGTGCCGTTCCCACAACACATTCGCCAGGCCGATCCCCCGTTGTAATTAGTCCATGTGCCCCAATTGAAATTGCCTTTGCAAATGTTGTGAAGCCTGGCGAGGCGTCGGTAAATACCGAAAAGCGTCAGAAATATTTATTCCCCCCCCCCCTCCTTTAATTTTAGGTTTGCCAATGCATTTTGAATGTTCCGCCACCAATTGGGGGCAAAACGGTGCCAACGCCACGCCAAAAGGGCAACGGCGACCAATTTTGGATCGGTTGCACTCGGCACAAAATGACCGCCGTCTTCCGAGCGTTGCAAACACTGAACGGCACTCGCGTGCCGCACTTGCACATTTGGGACTCACTGATCAACATTTTGCCTAACGACCCGAAGCCAATGTTCACGCAGGTTAATTTTCAACTATAAAGCCATTTGTGGCGTACATTTCGTTGCTTTGTGTTTTATTTTGTATAAATTAAATATTGTAAAGCTTGTCCACTTCCCATTCATTTTCACAAATCCTCTTTTTTCAGCTGCTCGCCGATCGGCTGACCATCGAACGTTCCCGAGTTGGACTGATTCGGGAGGGCGCCTTCGCCACCATCGGACGGACTCTTCGCGGGCTGAGTTTACGCCACAACATTCTCAAGGCATTTTTTAATTAGTTCACTGTTCCAGTCGTCAAATTGAAGGGCAACGAATTCTTTTTTTTAATAAAAATTTATGACTGCTAATTCGACCAATTTTGAGTCCCAAATCCGTCAATCTTTTTTTTGCAGGGTTTGGAGGAACGTGCCTTCGTCGACTTGGCCGAGCTGCGCGAGTTGGACCTCGGCTGGAACAAGTTGGTCGAATTGCGCCGCTCGCACTTCGCCCGAATGGCCCACTTGGAACGGTTGGTGTTGGCCGGCAACCAAATTGTGCGTTTGGAGGACGGACTGTTCGAACCGTTGGCCAAACTGCGCGTGCTGAACTTGGCCCACAACAACATTGTGCGGATTACAAAGTGAGTCCGAGTTTTCTCGCTTTGTTTGCGTGTCAATTTGTCCCCGTTTTCCCAAAGGAACACCTTCAAAGGGCTGACTAATTTGGAGGTGCTCACTTTGACCGCCAACCGACTCAATGCCATCGACGCGGATGCTTTTGTGCATTTGAAGGCACTGAAAGTGCTCGAGTTGGACAACAACAATTTGACGAGGGTAAAGATAATTTTATTGTTAGCCATTTTTATCGCGCATTTCACCGCGTCAATTTAAACTAACATTTTCCCCATTGGCAGGTCGAAATTCGCGGAAATGTGGCGCTGGAAAGGCTCGTTCTGAACAACAATTCCCTGTCCGACTTGGCCCATTTGTCCGTCTCCGATTTGGACGCACTGCGCTCGCTGCACTTGGACAACAATAACATGTCCGTTTCCCAATGATGAATGATGGTTCAGTTCAACCCTTTCTATTTAACTTCTTCACTGGCTTTTCTCCGTCATGCCACTCCATCCTCTCCCTTTTCAGTACGTCCATCTCCGACTCGGATTTGCGCGGGTTGGCCCACAGTGCGTCGCTCGTCTCCCTTTCTCTGGACGGCAACAACATTTCCCGCATCGGATGCCATGCGTTTGCCTCCGTCGGCCGACTCTCCGTTCTGTCGCTGCAACACAATTGCATCACATCGCTTTCCTGTGCCGCCACCCACGACCCAATTTGTGAGTGAGCGGAGGGCCTATGGGAGAAAATAGAAGGGAGAGAAAGGGCGGGGGAGGGGGACTTATTGGAAAATTGTTTTAAGTTGTATAAAACACCACCCCCCCCCCCCTATTCAGCACTCACCGTCTTCCTGGATCAGTCCTTTTTGCAACCGTTGCAACGGCTCAGTCGGCTGTCCCTCTCCCACAATGCGCTGCAATTGCTCGGCGAGGACGACTTGGCCGGCCTTGGCGCGTTGCGCGAACTGTCGCTGGACCACAACAACATTTCAAAGGTGTGAACATATCGGGGCCTTTTCCCACTTTTTTTCAGATCGCCAGAAATGCGTTTGTGGACCTCCAACTGCGCAAATTGTTCCTCAACAACAATCAGTTGTACTACTTGCCGAGGGGCGTCTTTTCCGGTTGGAATTTGACCGATGTGCAAGCGGTGGATCTCTCCGGTGAGTTTCCCAATATTGCTTTTGCTTATCCATTTATGCCTAATGACCCAAATTTATATTAAAATATATATATTTTTTGAAAAAAACGAATTGCAAGAATGAAAATAATTTTCAATTTGCTCTCCTCTCAAAGTTCATCCACTTTTTGGGCATGAGTTTCTTTCTGTTTTGGCATTGCTCTGTTCCTTTCATTGGTCTTTGAATTTGCCGCTTCTTTTGCCCCCAGGCAACAATTGGGAGTGCATCTGTGAGCAGGAGTGGATCGGCGCTTGGCTCAAAGCGTTGGGCAAGGCGGACACCCATTTCGGCTCGTTGGGCTGTTTGGACAGCAATCAGTGCGAAAATGTGACGCGCACTTTTTGCGGCACCGACGACGGGGGCGAACAGTCGACGGCATCGCAGGAGGAGGACGGCATTTATGACATGTGGATTCGGCTTGTTGCTTGCGTGCTCGCCTTTGCCGCTATTCTCTTTTTGGGTCGGTTTCCGCCGCCCTTTCCATTTTTAATTATATTTTTGGCATTTTTTCTCCCAGCAATCGCCGGCTACGTGTACATGCAGGAGAGTTGGCACACAGTGACCATCCGTCGCTCGTCGTCGGACACAATTCGGTCGGTCACTGTTTCTGTTTGTCCCGTTGGCTCTTTGCCAATTCCGTTTATTTTCTGCTCCTTCCGTTCAGTTTGATCCCTTCCGTCGAGAGTCTCTTCTCCTTGCCCAATCCAATCGTTCTCGGCCCCGCCGAATTTTCGCCAAAAAAGCAGTGCCAACAACTGCCCGCGTCCCCACTGTCCATGGGCAACAATCATTCGCAACGGAGCGCAACCATTTGCACGTCAATTGCAATAAAAACGATCGGCGCCCGAGGGGCGACAGCCGCCGACGACGGCGACGAAAGAAAAGAGGACGGAAAGAAGAGAGTCCGATTCCAATGAATAATCAATTTGGTAATACTTTGGTCGATTCCCTTTTTAGAAACAAATTTCGATTCATACTTTTGACATCATTTTCAAGAAAGTCGAAAACCAAACTTTTGAAAAAACGATATTTTTGAAACGAAAATTTCATTTAATGCATAAAAAGCGACCAGAACCTGATGTATTGCCATCAATTGTCAATTTGGCCAACACAAATCTCATTCATTTCTTCTCCGAATTGTTCCCACACTAATTTATATAAATTTAAAAATCTGGTTTTTTGGCATAAAGGTTTGCTTTCCTTGCATGACTTTACGACTTGGGCATTTGCCTCTAGCGTAAATCAGACAACTGCCTACTTACACGCTCTTTTTAACGGGGCATTTTTAAAAACAGTCGAACCCTGACAAATGGTATCATTCGGACGCTCTTAAAGTAGTGAAGCTGGTGCCCCCCCCCTTTTTGGAACAAAAATTTTTTCCTTCTAAAAAGTCATGAAAACATGTCTTATGGGGTTTTGAGGGTCGCATATCACGAATATGACATCCATTTCGACTAATTACGAACCCCGGACCCCAAAAATTCAAATTTTTCGAATTTCAAATTTTTGTTCAAACTTTGTTTAAATACACGAAAACAAACTGAATATCATCAGTGTTTCAATAAAAAATCATTTAAGCCATTTTTAGACTAAAAATGAATAATTCATAATTTTTGAATTTTCGGCTTTTTGTTCGAATTCGGGTCCAGGGTTCGTAATTAGTCGAAATGGATGTCATATTCGTGAGCAGCGACCCTCAAAACCCAATAAGACATGTTTTTATGACTTTTTAGAAGAAAAAAATTTTTATTCAAAAAAAGGGGGGGGGGGTAATTTCGCCTACTCGACATCTCGCCTACTGACATTTCGCCTACTAAGTCAAAGACATTCATTTCGCCTACTAAGCCAAAAACATTCATTTTGCCTACTAATTAGTAGGCAAAATGAATGTTTTTGGCCTGGTAGGCGGAATAACAAGTAGGCGAAATGTCAGTAGGCGAGATGAATAGTAGGCAAAATGTCCGATTTTACCTTAGTAGGCGAAATGAATGTTTTTGGGTTAGTAGGCGAAATGTCATGTAGCCGCTTATCACGAATCCGAGTTCGGATTTTGCAAAATCACTGATTTTGTCAATGATTTTTCATCATGTACTTGATTTTTTTTTGAAATTTTTTGTTTTCTAAAATTTTGTCTTTCCTATGCATTTAGTGGTTCATTCTAAAACTATTTATACATTCTACACCATTCAGAATATCGAAATTACCGAAAACAAAGTTTTAGAAAACAAAAATTTTCAAAAAAATCAAGTACTTGATGAAAAATCATAGATAAAATCAATGATTTTGTAAAATCCGAGCTCGGATTCGTGATCAACGCATTTTTTTACCCCAGAAAAAGTTAAACACGGCGAGTCAATTTTGGGCTCCAAGTTCAATTTTTTAAAGCAAACAAATAAAATATAATTAATTACAGAACGCCAAAAGAAAAAAAATTCAAATACAAAGAGTTACACTATTTTTTACTGCTGATTTTATTGAAATTTTTTAGCTTATAACTTGGTCAGTACTAGAACAAATAAAATCATTTTATGCTCATTTTGAAGGGAAAATTCTGAAGAATATTTCTAAGTTAGTCAAAAGTTTAAAAAAATTGTTTATTGGCAAATAAATGATTCATGTGTTATTTATATGTTAGAGACAAGGAAATAGTACGCCCAAATGAGAGAAAAAGAAAAAACTTTGTCCTGGGTCAAAAAATTTTTCCTAGGGTCAGATTTTTTCAAATTTTGCATAGGCCCATATTTTGACCCCCTTTAACGATTCCAAGTTTATTTTGTGAAACTTAAGTTTTTAACTCGAGATCGGCTCTTCCATTTTTACAAGGGAAAATCCCAAGAAAATTTAAAGTTTTGCAAAGTTTTGGCGTTCTGATTACTAAATAAATAATAAACTTATTTGTACTTGGAGCCCAAAATTGACTAGCCGTGTAAAGGAAATTTCTTCTCTCTTTTTCCCGTCGGGACACCAATTCCGAAGGATTACCCATTTTAGAATCCTAAACCGGTTCGAAGATCTCTCAAACTGCATTGAATCGATTTCATCCGCATGTTTAGGACAATGATATTAAATTTGTCAGGATTCGACCGTTTTATAAATCCTCCCTCCCTGTCAGGAGCCAAAAGCCGCAGTGAAAACAAAGTTTTCCATACATTTGATAACTCATTCTAAAACTCTACGAATCTACACCATTCAGAACGTGCGTTCTCGGATTCGTGATCAGTTTTTTTTTCCCTAGAAAAAATTTGAAGAAAATTTTATCTCTTTTCCGTCGGGACACCAATCCCGAAGGATTACCCGAAAATGCACAACAGACAATGAATAATAAACATAATCAATTGTTAATCTGACGGCCATAAAAACAAACAAACAATCCGCAAAGTTATTCTCCACACAAATCGTTACATATTTAATTTCCTGACACAAATTGTTTTTCGGCTCATCAGCGACTGTTTCCGCCGTTCCAATGACGCGAGCGTCTCTCGTCCTGTCTGAAAACACAGACAATTGAGTGCCAGACAAAAGCGGAGTTAAAAGGGTTCAATGCACTCACTCGCGACTGTCACGCCATTCCACTTCGCTGATAAGCGCGCCAAAGTGCTGCTGGACCGCCTGCACCGCGTAGAAATTCCCATAGATGCTAACGGTAGCCCAGTCGCCACTGCTCTTGGTGTTGCCTCTGATGTCGTCCGGCACCTTTCAAACATTTTTAAAACAAAACAAAATTGTTAGTTTTCACTTTGATACGGGCCCCGCTGCTCTGTTGAAGCTTCTTGACCTAAAAGCTGAATAATGAAACCAAAAACTGATCCCCCAAATGAATGCACCAACGTTGTGTCCCCCCTTTCCGATGATTCGTCCGATCACTCGCGAAGGCACAATCGCTTCACACGCCAACTCAATTTCGTCCACGCTTTTGTTCTGACTGTCAGCCACCTTCTGGAACACCCAATACTGCGCCTAATGGGAGGGGACAAAACAAAACAATGGAAACAAACAAAGAGCAGACACATCAATCACCACACCTTGGACACTTGGAAGTCGTAGCCCTGGATGAACACCGGTCTAAGCGAGTTGTTCGAGTCATACGTGCGCTGTTGCTGCACATGCGTCGCAGTGCTTTGTTCGCAGGTGGTCGCGTTGCTGCCACTGTTATCGGTGCCGGCCGTGCTGCCACTGTGGTCGGTGGTGACGGTTGCGATTGTGCTGCCACTGTTATTGGTAACGCTAGCGGCGCTGCCTCCATTGTTTTCGGCAACAGTTTCGCTGCTATTGTTGTCGACAGTGGTCGCATTGGCATTGTTGTCCTCGATGGTTGCGGTTGTTCTGCCATCGTTTGCGCCAGCGGCGGTGGTCGTTGTCCCTCCGTCGGCTTCGTCCGCAACAGAAACTGTGCCGGTGTCCTCTTTCCCTGCCACTGTCCCGCCGTCTCCCTTTTCTTCTCGTCCCCCTTTTTTTGTCATCTCAGCTTTGATGCTAATCACAGCCCTGTGGAAGAAGATGAAATTATAATAGGAAAACAATAACCCATTTATTCATTCATATGCGAGTAATACGCCGATGCACCCCCAGGGGAAAAGAAAGGAAATTTTGTTGTTCATAAAATTTCGTCAATATTTCTCCTTGGACTTATAATTATTCCATTTCTTACCCTGACTCGGCACTTATGCTTTTGATTGTCTGACCCTTAAATGCTTGGTTTAAACAAATAATTTTTGCTTTTTTTCTTTACCTTCGTTCCGATGAGAATTCCGACGATTTGGTTGGGAACATATACCCGACTTTTGACATGGACTTAAAAAATAAATATTTTTGCGTGGCCAATGCCCCCGAAAATTGACTCACCAAGGTTAGGCAAATTTGGCACTGCAATATTGTGAGCGAATTGACCCGTAGCGAGATGGTTATGCACAAAGAAAGCCTGCGGAGCGACACCTGGGGAGAAAAATGGAAGTTAAACGACGCACCGAATTAAATGTTAAAGATTAGCAGCCGAATCGGGGGGGGGGGGTTTTAAAGGT
Source organism: Heterodera glycines (assembly GCA_004148225.2). Lineage (NCBI taxonomy): Eukaryota > Metazoa > Nematoda > Chromadorea > Rhabditida > Heteroderidae > Heterodera > Heterodera glycines. The sequence goes on along the minus strand of CP049706.1, from coordinate 6,048,242 downwards.
AGGTCATGGTCTCCTAATCAGTGGATTTTTGCTGCTCAATGGGTTATTAAATGAAACAGTCCCTCTCCATTGTGTAAATGTTGCTTCATACCTACCCATTGGGATGCATTGCGCACTGTACATGGCGGCGGCTGTGGGAGGATGGTGATGGAAGGCATTGTCCGGCGGACCACGGGAAAGCATTGGCGCACCCGTCACAGTGACCGCCGACGGAGCAATGTACGAACCAATGGCAGCGCCTCCACCGCCGTCCATAGACTGCAAAATGCCACCGGGCGGAGCAGGCACAGGCGTGGGGCAGAACTGCTGAAGAAAGGCGGAAGGGGAGGAAATATTTGTTGCGTTTTTTAATGGGACTTTTAATCCAATTTCGTTTTGCATTTTTCAATTCCCCCCCCCCCCTTCCCCGTCCTTTTCTCACCCGTCCGCTTGCTGCGCTTACTCCACCGCCTCCCCCGCTGATGTTCATGTCCTGTTCCTGAATGTGGCGCAACTTCTGCTGCACCTGCTTCTCGGCCGCCATCACAGAGCCAAAAGCAGTGCCCCGAATGGTGATGATTCGGTCGAGCAGCTCCGGAGTTTGGTACTGATTCACCTCCTGTTGACTTCGTGATTCGCTTAAATGTTTTTTCTCGGTCAAACAGTTTTCGGATGTCAATCGAAGCCGGCCAATCGGACTCATTTTTGCCAATAGGACCAACCCAACCGGTGCCCGGACATAGTTGGGTTGTGAATGCCCACAAGTGTATGTACCTTCTTTTTTGTTGTTCAGGTACTGAATCCCATTCAAACCCTTACCTCCCGACACATTTCCCCTTTTTTTCATTTGGCCCCCTATCCAAAATGCTCCCGTAAACCTCTCGGGGACGCTTGCCTGATGGAAATGTGCGACTGGGTGTCCTCCATTATTTTCTTCACACAGATGCCACTTTTGCCGATCAGTCGACCGACAAGATGGTCAGGCACTCGAATTTTCACTTCCACTTGAATGATCGGAAAGCGCACCTAAAAAAGGGATTCTTTGATACATTTATTGGCTGGAAGTAAAAGAGAAAGATGGGAAAGAAAAGGACACTCGCCGAATTGTTGTCATCAATTGCCGACATGACAACAGAAGGCTGATGAGGTGGCGGTGCTGCCGTTGTATGCATTGAGCAATGAGGACGAGCAAGAAGATTAAGTTTGACTATTTATTACTTAGGTTTACTCTCAAAAAAATAAAGGATGGAAAGATAACGAAACAAGAATAATGGGGGAAAAGAAAACAGAGTAATACTGCCGATGGAAAAAACTCCCTCCCTTTTTTTTCATATATTTCTGTAAGTTTTGGAGAACGCACTGACCACAGGAAATAAGCAAAGCCAAGTAAGGAAACTTCAGTTTCTTTGGCAGTAGCTTTTCTTACTTGGCCAATGCCTACATTCTTTATGTCGAACGAAAGCTTGGAATCTCGAGAGTTTACCAAATGCAAACGCAAAAACTAACATTTATTAAAAACAATGAAGCTTTTTCGATTGCTTTTTTAGCACAGAATTTAGTTTAAATAAAAAATCTATAGGCTTCATGCTTTGATTTGATTGATACTAAGAAAGGAGGCATTTACCAAAAAAAAAAAAGAATAAACAAACAAATGACTGATTATGATTAGTAGAGACCGGATTTATATAATAGACAAAAAATTCCAAAAAATGGAAACAAATTTCTCACAGGGTTTGAATCCAACGAAAACGAACGAATGGGCAGTTAATAGAGGCAATGGGGCAATTAATTGTTTGGTAATCATCGGTTTTACTTGTCCCATAAAAAAAGAGGTAAGAGATTTTCAGGTGCTCTTAGAGGTTTTCGGCGGCGCTGAACACAAATATGACATCCATTTTCGACCTATTTCGAAACCCGGACCCGAATTCGAACAATTTTTTTTTTTGCATTTTTCACTCGGAATTTGCGTCAACCTTCTTTATTGCATGTAAATATGCATAAAGGTGAGGTGATTGAGTCGTCGATGCTGCATTCAAATGACCGACAGCCCCCCCCCCAGCTGCAGTCGATGTTTTTGTTTATTCCGCTACATGAAATCAACAAATCTTCATTCGTATTTATTTCTTCATCTTTTGTTTACATTTGGATTATATTAGCGCATAGACAAAGTTTGTTTTTACATACAATAAAGAAGGTTGACGCAAATTCCGAGTGAAAAATGCATAAAAAAAAATTGTTCGAATTCGGGTCCGGGTTTCGAAATAGGTCGAAAATGGATGTCATATTTGTGTTCAGCGCCGCCGAAAACCTCTAAGGGCACCTCAAAATCTCTTTTTTACCTCTTTTTTTATGGGACCAGTAAAACCGACGATGATTTTTACGTTCGATATCCATGATTAAGTCCCATCAATATTGGTTGAAAACGCTTTAGTCTTTATTTGATTTTAGGTGTGCAATTAAGATTTCTTGAAAAGAATATCGGACGTATCTCGAAAAGTCGGGTTTTTTGGCTCTGCTAACCAATTCTCTATGTTGTGAAATTTTAAGTCTTGAACATCAGTACTGCTGCTGGGGGAGGGCTATCACTTTAGAATAGAAATGGGATTTTTATGCATGAAAAGGCATAAAGTTAGCACAAAACCCAAAAAATGCGTTTTCCGTCCCGACGAACGAATGGGTAATTTCTAAGCTGATTCTAGAAATAATAAATTCATATATATATAAATCTATGCGTTTATTCTGAATATCTTTGAGCCATTTCATGTAAATGTGGTCATTTCAGTCCGCAAACAATTTAATATGGTCATAATAAAACACAACGAACAGCCAAAGGGCGAGAATAGAACAGAACATGCACTTTAGGAGCAAAAAATGATCATAATTTAGGGAAACGATATGAGGAATTTGCGATCATTACTGCACCTCCGTTACCCTATTTATTGTCCGCCCTGCTGCCCGGCACCCGCCCGTTCATTCTGAGACTCATCCATCCTCGCCAAGATGTAATTGACAGCCAAATCCTTAAAAAAGCATTTTAATTTACAAAAATTAATAGTTTTAATTGAAGCGACACCTCGTTTTTGTCGCAGGCGAAATAAGCTAAAAAAGAAAGTTGTAAATAAAACAAAAAATAACGGACAAAACCACCTTCAACCACCAACGCTTCCGGAAATCCCATTGAAACGAGCTGAAAAAGCCAATGGGAATTTTTATTTATTTATTTTGTTGCATTCGCTGACAAACCCGGGTGATTGCCAATCTGTCCTGGGCATTCACTGGAATGCTGACCCTTCTTTGCGCCGCTTCCTGCTGAACGCCGGCCGCCGCTTCTCCACCGGCTCCAGCGTCGGTCCCACCGCCCAATGGTTGTCCCTCGTTGAGCATTTGCAAAAACGCGCCTTGGTTGTTTCTGATTGCCTCCATCAACTGCGGATTGGCGGCGGCAATTTGTTGGATGATTTGCGGCAGCATCGATGGATCAGTACGTACCTGAAAAGAAAATCAAAATTGAATCCATAAAATAAATCCTCATCCCCTTACGATGTCTCGGAGCTGTTGGAACTGCGGCGATTGAGCCAAAAAAGAGAGTCCTTGCGGGTTCTCCAATGATTCCATAAGTTCCCCTTCTTCATTGACCGCATCATTGTCAGCATCAGCTAAAATTAAAGAAAACGGGGAATAATACTGCTGAACTACTCTAACTCACAATTTGACTCTTGTAGAGAAAGTCCCTCAGGGATGCCATTGCACAAATACTCCACGGCACGGTCGGCGTCGAAGAACGCGGCTTGCAGCGCACGAACGACTTCCTGGCGAGGGTAACCCATGGCTTCGATGTTGGCCACGGTTTGCGCATGCTCTGCCGGCACTGAAATTTTTGGACTTGCAAGGGATTTATTATTGAATCAGCAGAACGACCTCCCGTTGCTGCTCCCGGCTGGGCCACCGATGTGTTGGAAGTCGCCCCCGTCGCTTTGTTCTCCGCCGACTTCTCCGCCTTCGGCGCCTGTCCGTCCGCTGTCGATGTGTTCTTTTGTGGCGATGCGGAGGATGTTGCTGGCCGAACAGTTGACGATGCTTGCGCGGGTTTCTGAAAAGAATGGCACTTTTGAATTTGAGGTACTAATTGCGTTTGGGTCCACATTTTTGGTCAAATTTTTTCTAATTTTTTTTTGGTTTAAAAACTCCTGAAAACAAGTATTATGGGGTTTTCGGGGCTCTGATCACGAATACGACATCCATTTCGACCAATTCGAGATTCCGAAACCAAATTCGAACAAAAAGTCGAAAATTCAAAAATTTCGAATTTTGATTTTTAGGCTAAAAATGGTTTAAACAATCTTTTATTGAAGCACTGATGACATTAAAGTTCATTTTAATGTATTTAGACCTTGTCGGCCAAAAACCCGAAATTCGAAAATTTTGAATTTTCGACTTTTTGTTCGAATTTGGTTTCGGAATCACGAATTGGATGTCGTATTCGTGATCAGCGACCCCGAAAACCCCATAATATTTGTTTTCAGGAGTTTTTAAACCAAAAAAAAAATTTGAAAAAATTTTGACCAAAAATGTGGACCCAAACGCAATTAGTACCGAATTTGACTCGGACGAAGGGCAAAAACGCACTCGCATGACCATGATGACAATGAATTTCGGCGCCGCAAAGTTCAGCTCAGAGACCAACATGGCATCCTCGAGCACTCTCCCGTTGAAGATCAGCTTTTGGTTCTCCGCTGGGTATTCTGCGCCTTTGACCTGTTGGATCTTTCGTTTGACTTCGCCGATCTGAAAAGGAATGGATCGTTAGGTATTTAGGCACAAGAAAAGGATGTCTAAACATCTCACCGTTGCAGTTTCCTCAACTTCAATTGTGAACGATTGCTGCGTGATGGTCTTGAAAAGTAACTCAGGCATTTTTGGACGGAATTTGTATGTGACAAACAAAAGACAGCTAAAAATGGAAGGATCTTAAATTACAAATCAAACTATCAAAATCAGTTCTTTTATTTTTTATGTGATATTAAGTTTTGTTTTTAAATTTTTAACATGTACAAATGTAATTCAAAATATTTTTTGGCTTTGATTACTTTCACGAAAAATTAGTGAGGGAAGGAAAGATGCAGAAAAAATGATGAGAATTGGTCTCGTTTAGTTCGACGCTAGTTTCGATTATAAATTATAATATTGGATTAGACAACTAAACAAATTTACTATATCAAAAGATTAGAATGTCAATAATTTGGAGATTTTCAAGCTAAAGTTTTACACAGCATTTCTGAAATTCTAAAATATTAAGAACCAGGTGAAAAGCAAAATGATGCTTTTTTAAGATGGGATGTTGTTAATTTAAAACAAGCGGGAATTCAAAAAACGGGATAAGCTTATCTTTTTTTCCCAGTTCCGTAAAAATTCTACCCGTACAAAATACGGGAAAGGCATTCCCAGGTTTTCCCACGTGAATTCCGTTGTTGGTTTTAATTTTTTCAGAAAAGCTACTTAGGTATATAACATTTTCAGCTCAATAGTTTCACGGGAAGCTGTCAGACTCCTGGGAAATGGGATGTTGATGTCCCGGATATTTCTGCACTGAATCTTTCTATGAATCCTTTAATTCAAGAGTCCATTGCCATTTACTTTTAACCCTTTGTTGGCTAAATTATTTATTTTAATATTTTATCTTTTACAGATTTATTTTAGCTTAATTTTTCTTCCTAAAATGGACATCGATGAATTGAAAAAAATGGTTTATTTTCCACCAAAATGTTTATTTATTTGTTATTTTATTATTTTCAGAGTCCTGAGCAGCAAAACAAGGTTTAATATTTTTACAGAGAGACTGTTATTCAATTTACTTAGATTTTTGGACCTAATGTTGAATAAAAAAAATATGTTTAGCAAAACAGGAAGAGTCATTTCATATTTTCACCTCCCCTCCCCCTCTCTGATTTCGTTATTTCAGCTTCTCGAGGATGTTCGTCGTCAATCCGACACCCAATCGGTTCTGTCTTTGTTGGCCTCCTTCTCTGAAAAATGTTCCCAACGGTGTATCACAAGTCCGGGCAACACTTTGAGCGGAGGTGAAAAACAGGTCCGAATTCGACAGTATTACAACACCTGGAAATATCATCTGTCCAATAAATTTTAGTGTTTGCAACGATGCGTGGACAGATGGCTTGACAGGTGAACAATTTGACAATGTGGGCCCAGGTCATTTCGAATTTTGTTCAAATTCGGGCTTGCGATTGTTTGTGTCTTTGTTTCAGCTTTTAAACCATGGTAATAACGCGTATCCCCCCAAAGTTCAGCTTCAGCATTGTTTCAACTGCTTTTGCTGCCAAGGCCCAACAGATGGCCGGCATGGGCAGTTTTGGCTCGCCAGACGGAGGGCCGTCTTTTTCATGAGGGTGGACAGCTCATTGATCGTTGGGAATTTGATTTTGTTGTTTTTCGCTTGTTTGATCTTTTAGTGGTTTCTTTTTGAAAACAGCATCGACTCGTTGAGCAATATTTTCAATTTTAATATTAGCTCAAAATGCCAGACACAGATAAAAATTTGTCAACAAAATGAATTGACTTTAACCTTTTATTATATACATATATTTTTTTAAATTTTTAGCAACAACAAAATTTGTTGGGAAAGCAAAGCCGAATTTGGGGGAAATGTTCATGTCACAATTGTATTTTGATGGAAATGTGAGGGATAGGGTGGGGGGGGGGACGAAGTGTTGTGCCGGCTCATATTTTAACGAAAAACATCGCATCCTGAAAATCGAAATTTCGCCAGGTCCAAAAGCGAACAAGAAAACGAGTATTCCGGACCCATCTTTATATTCAAATTGAACAAATTTTGAGGCCTTAAGTAACGAATAAAAGAAAAATTGCATTCCCGAAATTTCGATTTCAAAGAAAAATACAGCTGATGTCATGCGAATTGATCACGGTTTATCTTTATGATAGAGTGTACTCAGTGCTCTCACAAGACAAGTGTGTAGTGTATGTGTACGGACATTTATGTGAATGGTGTGTGATGGTGGTGTCGGATTATCATTTCCAGATCATCTCAGTCAGTCATCAATTGGGGTCAAGTCGTCGTCCATACGCCGTCCTGCGACAGTTTAAATACGTTCGATCTTGTCAGTGATCACCTTAACAAATTAATTATTCCATCGTCAAATGTTTGTTCATAAATCGTTAATTACCCTCTACTGACCAACCCCAATTTCCTTTTATTTTAGTCCCACCTGAGGATGTTTGGCACGCAGTTCTTCGCGTCCGGCCGTTTTATAGTCGAAAGTGCAATTGTGCGCAGAATCGTAACGATGCTCCCCACAAAAGAGACCCCCGCAGCGACATTCGAAACCTAAAAATCACAGGCTTTAGTCTTTGGTACCACCTTAGGTTTGTGTACCTCCTATTGGATTTCCATCCCTCCCCCACCCATTCTTCCCTCCTTCACCCAACCCTTCCCCTTCGCTCACCGGTAAGTCCCACCCGTTTGTTGCACATTCCGCATCGGTTCGGCTTCTTCTTCTGCTGGGTATCTTCCTGCTGTTGCCCCGGCGCAGGACCCGGCGCCGCATTGGTGTTGTTAGTTGCGTCCGTTGTTGTTGTGGCGGCTGAGCAGGAAAGCATTCCCGGATGAGAAGTGGAGGCAGTGGTGCCAGACGAAGCAGACAATCCCGTGATGGCATTTTCTGAAAACATATTTTGTATGGCACGTTAAAATTCAAATAATTGACGATTATTTTAACTGTAAGAAAAGTAACAATCAGAAAACTATCGGTTTAAATAATTTTATTATTTTTTTCGCTCTCTTCAACTTTCTTCTTTTTGTTGTAGCTATTGTAAGTCAATTTCCAATTTCCCGTTCAATTTAATTGATTTTTATAATTTCGACCGCCTCTTTCTCTCGTATAGAAATTTCACCAGCTCAAAGGACTATTTTCAGTTATGTTTCGCTTAAACCTGGTGAGGACGTGCTCCGCTGCTGCTCAGTCGTTCCGCCACCGCTCGCCGCCAATGCGGCGACGACCGCATCGACCGGCATTGTTTCCGTCGTTTTATTCGCTGCGGTGGTAGCCGCAGCTGTCGTCGAAGGCGCGGTGTTGCCCGTTTCCTGTTTCCGCTTGATCATGTCTTTGAAGCACTTGGAGCACATATCCTCCGTGGCGGGCGAACCATAACTGAATTTTACAGAAGGGATATTCTCTGGCAAAAAATCATACGGCAAAAATTTTCACGTTTAAAAAAGGACAACGGATGAAAAGGTTTCGGTAGTTAAATAGCAAACACCTCAGACCTTTCTTCCACGGAATATTTATTTAAGCATTTTGATGCAAATTAAAAAAAGGGCTTACAAGCCACAATTGGCACGACACAACGGCGTGTTCTGCTGCTGTTGGTTCTCCATGGCGATGATTACGTTTAAAGAGCAGCAAAAAATGGGACAGATGAATGGCAATTAATTCTAAATGGATTGAGTGGAATATAAAAGGATAAAAAGAAAAATAAGAGATAAATCGGGGCGGAAATTAGTGATTTTAAGCGAAAAAAATGATGACAATTCAACGGAATAAGTCGTGCTGCACACTGACACTCATCAGCGCCCCTCCGTCGACCACCCCCACCCCCAGCAGCAAACATAATCATCAGCCAATACACCACCACCATCACCAGCAGCACAACCCCGACCAATAGAGGAAAAAAGAATGAAATTATGAGATGGGGAGCAGAAATAGAAAAAAGCGAAGACCGAATGGAAAGGAGAAGAGAGAGGGTGGGGGGAGAGAGAGAAGAGAGTGGAGGGAAAACACTGACAAAGACACAAAGAAAGGGTGTCTGACCTTGGAAAAGATAAGGAAGAAAAGGAGGAGCAATCTGCTCGGGGAAGAAAGTCAATGAGAAGAGAGAAAAAGGAGAGGAAGAGAGAGGAAAGGACGGAGAGAGAGAGAGCGGAGAAGGGAATGAGAGAGTAGAAGAACCCAAGAAAAGAGGGGAAGGAGAGGAACAGAGAGAGAGTGGGCCAGTCCATCAAGACGAACATTAGCCGCTCCCCCTCCTTCTCATCAGCATCAAACATTCTCTCACTCACTGCTCTTGCACAAAAAATGTAAAAAATACACAAATAAACAGCAGCAGAATTTAATAGATTGAAGAGCACAATCATTTGCTCCCTCTTTTGACAACTAATGAATTGCTTTTTGTTTATTTGAGTGCTTTCTGATCTTTTAATTTGAAGCCAAAAATGATTTTGTGAAGGAATCACCAAACCATTTTTCATTCAAAAAGAGAGGACAATTTAATGTAAAGGCAATTGAGAACAATTCGAAAGTTTAAATGTAAGTCTCAAGAAATTATAAATGTAAGAAAAGAGCAATAATGAATGACATGGATTGACAAAGTAAGAAAAAGTTGACACGTTCATCGATTGGATAAATAAAAGTCGAATGGATGAATAAACTCTACTAAATAGTGCGCCCATTTTTCATTCTTAAAGAGACGCCAAAAGGCAAATTGAGAATTGCACACAGACGCAAGGAGGAAAGAGAGCGGGGATTAATAACACAGAAATAAGTACAACAATAAAAATGAAATCGGAAGGACACAAAGGCTGGCAAAACACGCAAAAGGGAGACGTCGGTGGTAAAATTGCCAATGGTATGCCACCTTTTTGGCAAATTTTCTGATTCTGAATATTGAATGGATAATTCTGATACTTATTTGAATTAACATTTCGTTAATTTCAATTCCCCTTAAAGAGGTGGAGGAGCCTTTCGTTGTTGTCTGAAAAACTATTGGTAGCCATGCCATTGGACTCAACAGGACTTTATCCCTTTCTTCGTTTAGTTTCAACGAAAAGTGTTCATGTTCTTGGTTGCTTAAAGCAATTCAAAAGGTGTAAATTTAACATTTTTTGGGAACCAAGTCACGAGAGACGGCCTTTTGAGGCCCTTTCGCCCGTCCTTTTCTGTCTTTTTCTCTCTGTTTGTGTGTGTCCCTCCCTCTTCGCTCTCTGTGCTCCTCCGCTCGGCTCTCTCTCTCTCAGTGATTCCTTTTCTGTGATTGCTATTTTTGGCCTTCCAATTGTGTGAATGTGCATACAATGGAAGGAAGGGCAGCAGAAGGATTGGCAAAAGAGAAACATTAAAATGACGATTTATTTGGGCCGGAATGGTCAAATCAAAAAATGAGATTAATCAGTTAATTTTTATTTGACGAAGAAAAAGAGAATTTGAACCAATAAAAATGAACGCAACATTTTTGAGGGGAATGAGAGACAATTTTTGCCTATTTTTGATGACAGATGAAAAAAGGCACAGATGGGCAAAAGGTAACGGATTTTGTGTTAATGAGTTGGGGGGAGGGCAACCGTCTGTGGTTGGGTGTGTCGCGACTAACCCTCGCCAAAAACTGTTCGTGCTGCTACCGCTCGTCGAGCGGCTTCGCCTCGGGGCGGCGCGGCGACGACCTCGACGAGTTCATTTAGTCGTCGTCGTCGCCCACCCCCGTCCCGCCGCGAGTGCGCGTGCAGCGACGGGGGGGGGACAGTCGATGCAAATGGGTGCAAAAGCAGAAGCAGCAGGAGAAGGCAATGGGATGGGAAAGCAATGAATGCTCAGAAGAGCTGCTGCTTCTGATTCATAACTGAGTGGGGGCGGTTGGACGGGGGGGGGACAGTGCCATCGTTGTCCCCCCCCACGGCGCATTGCTTATGTCGTCACCTTTCCCCTCCCCGCCCATTTTCAGTGACACATTAAGCCCCCTCTTTTGATGTGCTTGCTCAGCAGACAGTGTCTGCTGCTGAACCTTTCGAAAAGCTCAACCAAACAGTCGTTTGTGTCAACATTTTTGTTAAGCGAAAAAAATGCTTTCAAGAAATACAGTAAATAAATGATTGTTCGTACACGCGCAGAAACAATTTGTAATTGGTAATTTGGCAGGGTAATCGGACAAATTGTCCATCTTTCAACGTTATGGGATGGTCGGTGTGCCCAATTTCGACATACCTTTAGAGCAGTTTGGCTGGAAATTAGAAAGAAATGTCGGCACTGAGTGTGCCTCCCCTCCCCCTCCGTCCGTCCCATTCCTTCCTCCCCTCCCTCGCTCATCACTCTGTCCCGCATTTGGCTGCTGTCCCCGCCCCTCCCCCACTTTTTCCCCTCTTTTCCCGCACGGCTTTCTGCCGCTGCTCCAACAGATGAGAGAAGAAGGAAAGATGACTGACTGAAGAGGGGGCGACCAGGAGAAGAAGGCCGACGAACTGGTTTCCTCTTCCTCTCTCTTTCCCCTTTTTTCTCTCGCATTTTCCATCCGTCGCCACCGTTTATTAAGGCTCCGCCCGCCTCCCCCCAGCGGCGGGGGTACGGACGACCGTCTGGGCCGATCGATGGTGGCCCTTGTCGCCAGCGAGCGGTGGGAGAGGTGGGGAGGATGAAAAGCCGTTAAGGATGGACGGAATTAGGGAGGTGGAAATTTGTTGAGAGAGAAAGAGGGACAGAGGTGGGCGATGGGAAGGGCGGGGAGGGGGAGAGAGAGGGGGGAAGAGAGGGGGGAGGGGCGAATGTTAGCCGAAGGGTACGGCCGACTAAAAGCCCTTTTTTCTCTTGGCATCGACCGATAGATAAGAAACTGCACTCTCGTATGAGTTCGAAATGAAACAGAAAGGGAAAGGAATGAGTGAAATGACACTCTGTCGGCCGAGGTGCCGGCCGAGGGCCATCGCCCACCCGCCGCAAGTGACGCAATTGACAATTGGTGTGTGTTTTATGTCATAAGAGGGGGGGGGGGGTAAATTGGGAAGGGCGACGAAACGGCAGGGGCATTGAATTGGATGATGGTACATACCTATTAATGATTTAATGGGCTGCTGGTAATGATGATGATAATGATGTGGTTGGTGGTGATTGGTATGATAGGCGACATTTGAGAGGGAAGGGACGAAAGATGGAATAGAAATCGGAGAGAACAAATCGAAATGATCGAATTGGGGAGAAAATGAGAGAAACGACGAACCCACAAAACAATCCAATCACTGATCAACACTCTCCGATTTTATTCGGCTCGACAAAAACGAAAATTAGGCAAAAGTTCGGTAAATCAGGCATTTTTTTGTTTTTAAATGTGAAAATGAATCAGTGGGCAAAGCCGAGCTTTAGCACTTATAAGCAAATTGGGAAGGAATAATTCCAAAAAAATTACAAATAGATACTTCGTGTTTCTTCCATTTCCAATTGTCAAAGTGCCACCGCCGCCGGCGTTTTCCGTCGTCGCCCACTGAAGCGACTGACTGACTCTGACTGCTGATTGATGCTATCGCTGTCTGTTGCGGCTGATCCCTCCCCCCCCCCCTCCGTCATTATCACTCCCTCCCCCTTTTTTCGTTCGTTTGCCTCTGTCTCTTCTCTGTCGTCACCTGATTCATTCGTTCCATTTGTATTATATGTGCTCACTCCCATTTTGATTTGATCATTCTTTCATTCTCTGCTTCTTTTCTTTGTTTCTCTCTGTTCATTTTCTAATCATTTTGTGTGAGAAATGCGCTCCATTTCGTCAATTTGAGCAGCAAGGGTGGAGAGGGAGGAGAGGAGAGAACACGTGAAAATCATAGGCAAAAAGAGGACAGTAAAAAAGAGAGGCAAATTCGTCGGATGGTATGCATTGGCAGAGGAAGGCGGACGGATGGATCACCAACACTGCTGCTGATCAGAGTCAATTCCCGGGAACATACGTAAATGTGCTCTATCCGATACGAATGTTACAAAAGGTGTCAATCACAAAAATTTGTACCTAATTAACTATTAAATGAAAATGCGTCGGAAAATTGTGACGGAGGGAAAGGAAAAAATTATATATGTATTGATTTTTCATACAATAAATAAAATATTTATAAGACAAATCGTTCAAATGAGCAGACAGACAAAAGAGAGACAACAAGACACATACAGAAAATTGATAGAGGAGAAACAAAAATAATGCCGAAAACAAAACGAATGATTTTTAAAACTGATTAATTTAATGCCCGTTTTGTGTCAATTGGAGATGAACTGCTTCACATTGTGGACAAAGTCCTAAAAATGCAAGGAATTCAACAATGATAAGCAGAATGGAGGCCATTCCCCGCTTTTTGTTACCATGACAATTGGGATTTTCGCAGAAAGGCTGGACTCAATGAGGCGCACAATCAGATGACAAGCTTCCTCATCGGATAATTGGAGGTGGAAACGTTCGAGCACCTGAACAGTGAAATTGGATTCTAATGAGTTGGGAAAAGCCAAAGAATTGTGATTTAGGCAGCTAATGAGAATGAGTGAGTGAAATGTTGTAAAAAAAATTAGCAATATCATCCAACAAATTCTCAGTAATTTCAGTATGTAGTTCAAGGAATGATAAAATTATTCTAATTGAGTTTTAATTAGAGTGAGGGATGCCAA
>CP049706.1:5966632-6034733 GCA_004148225.2 Heterodera glycines | reverse complement strand
GCTGCTCATAAATAATTAACCTGCGTGAACATTGGCTTCGGGTCGTTAGGCAAAATGTTGATCAGTGAGTCCCAAATGTGCAAGTGCGGCACGCGAGTGCCGTTCAGTGTTTGCAACGCTCGGAAGACGGCGGTCATTTTGTGCCGAGTGCAACCGATCCAAAATTGGTCGCCGTTGCCCTTTTGGTGTGGCGTTGGCACCGTTTTGCCCCCAATTGGTGGCGGAACATTCAAAATGCATTGGCAAACCTAAAATTAAAGGAGGGGGGGAATAAATATTTCTGACGCTTTTCGGTATTTACCGACGCCTCGCCAGGCTTCACAACATTTGCAAAGGCAATTTCAATTGGGGCACATGGACTAATTACAACGGTGGATCGGCCTGGCGAATGTGTTGTGGGAACGGCACCATTAGCAATTGTCGGAAAGGAGGTAACATTTGTATTGGCGCTGCAAAGACCGCCAAACGGTGGGGAAAGGACGAACAAAGAAAGCCAAACGAAGAAAAGACCCATCTCAATGATGGAAAATTGGTGGATTAAAGACATTCAGCAGAGGGTTAGCAATAAGCAGCAAAATATGCAATCAGCAGAGAGGAGGACATTCAGCCTTGGCTTATTAGTCGAAGCTGCAGAAAAAAAAGTAATGGATTTTATATTAGCCATAGGGATTTTTAAGTAATTGATTTATTAAATCCGCGAAATTAAAATTAAAATTAACGATTTGAGAGGTTTTATCGAAAAATATGGAGTTTGTTTTTCGGGTACAATTAAAAAACTTGGGGATTAAAGGGAGCCTGCGATGCCAGTAGGTGCCGCTGGCGAAACTTTTTAAATCTCGAATAATTTAAAACGCAAATGTTAAAATTTCAACCGTTCATGGTGCAGCGGTAAACACAAAAAGGAGTATCCTTATTTTTCAACGCATTGTAGATGAAGCGATATTCAAGAATTGGTAAATTTGGTGAGCAGTGGGGGGGGGGGAGGGCCTTTCTCTCTCCCGCCGGTGAATGTTTTGCTGCTTCCCACTCATTCATTGCCTCAGCCGTCCCCGCAGCCAATCGTACCAGGCGCCGCCATCTTTGCTCCCTTTCTCTCTCATTTTGTCTGCCCTCCCTTCCACCCCAACACTCTTTCCTTTTCATTTCCATTTTTTTTTCAATTTTAGGCTGTTTTTATGGTACTTCCGGGTTATGCTGCCCCCTTCAAAAAAATTCCAAAATTCGTAATTTGGGGTTTTCAAGGTTGCTGATCACGAATATGATATTTATTTTAACATCTGATGACTTTTTAATCATAGATTTGACAAAATATCTATGATTTTAGAAGAGTGCAAGGAATGATCGGACCCCCTCCCCCTGCCCAGTTTTTGCCAATCGGCGACAGAAAAGCGCATAAATTAATTTTACAATTTTCACACATAAATATTTTTTGCCACTGTCGGAGGAGGCAATGTTCGACGACTGTTACTTAACGAAATTGGGCGGTCCCAGCAAACAAAATCATTTTAAAATCGAAAAATTATCCTTAAAGATAGGAAGCAATTTAAAACAAGTAATCCAACAATGATACATAGAAATGTGCTTTTTTTATTGCGCTTTCAAAAAGGATTACATATGTACGTTTTTCAAATTTATTTTTATCAAATCCTTCAAATCAGTTGTTGTTGTTGTTGTTCGTGAAGCACGTCTGAATGTGTCTTTTGTCCGGACCATCCTAAATGCGTAATTATACAACAATGTTTTTTTGTTTGCTAAATTCAAAAGAAGCAAAGGCTTCGACGGGGGGAGGGGGTAGGAAAGCCACGCAATAAAAAGACATTTTGGCCACTGGGTCTTTCAAATTTACAGGGAAAAAATTAGTTATTACGTGACTACCAATATAAACCCCGGAAAACCGAAGAATACTTGTATATACTTGAGACAAATGACTTAACATTGGACGCCTCAGTCTGCAATGCACGAACCGAAAGAATTTTGTCGGAAAGCACTATGGACCAGTGATGGTATTCCGAGCCCCCAAAAATTTTCGGAATAGGAAACCCGAGGGTCGAAATTTTTTCGGAAACAGAAAATCGGAATTTCCGAGGCCCAAAAATTTTTCGGAAGTCGGAATTCTGACTTCAAAAAACCTTCGGGCTTGAAACGTCCAACGGGTAAAAACGCATTGGTGTTCAACAAAATGTTTACTCATCTTAACAAAGAATTTTGTCTAAACTCTTCGAGTTAGTCTTTTGCAGAGCGAGAGGAATCATTTGCTAAATATTTTGTTGAGCATTAAATCGTTTTACCGGTTGGAAGGTTCGGCCCGAAGGCATTTGGCCATTTCAGTCCCGTGTCCATAACACGGCCCAACCGCCAAAATTCTTCGGTTCGGGAATTACAGACCGAGTCGTCGAGTATTATATCATAAGCCGAATTTAGTAAGTTACAAGCATTCTTCAGTTTTAACTGAGTCCACCCGCCCCAGGTTATGATAAAATTTTAAGCAGAGAACTCACAAAGAAACCAACAAGTTGGCCAATTCGGACCTCTCCGCTTGCTTTCATGGTAACTCGTCTGCTCGGGTCGTCCACATACTCAGCCACCACTTTCTTAGGTTGGCCAGCAGCTTCGTCTGCTTCTGTAACAAAAGTTTAAATTGAAGAACCAAAAAACAAACAAACCAATAATCTCAACAACACGCACAATTTTAATTGGGTTGCTCATTTTTGGTCAAATTTATGCACTAGCTGAACGTGAGCGTTTTTTGTCTGTATTAAATCTGCAATGTTGAAAATAGAAATAATTTAGAATTTTTTTGGTCCCTTGTAAAAATGGTAGAGCCGATCTCGAGTTAAAAACTTAAGTTTCACAAAATAAACTTGAATCGCTAGAGGGGGTCAAAATATTGGCCTATGCAAAATTCGAAGAAATTCCCCTGTGCAAAAAAAAAAATTCAACTGGGCGAAAATTTCAATACTTATAATTCTTTTTTTTTGCCAAGTACACAATTTAAGGCCAAATGAAATAAAATTTACAATACCTATTTTACAGAATTTTCCCTTCAAAATAAGCATAAAATGGTTTTATTCGGTCTATTATTGACAAAGTTATAGGTTAAAAAAATTTCATAAAATCATAGTAAAAAATTTGCGGGCCAGGTCGTTTTCGCGCGGGGGTCGTTTTCGCGCCCGCGCTTTTTTAGCACTAGAATTGCGAATATACTTTAAAAAATACTTAGAAAATTTACTAATAGTCTATTAAGTTTAAAAATACCTAAAAAACCAAATAATTTTTTACTCCGCGGGTGGATCCGAACCTGACCTCACCCCAGCCGGCTTCAGAATCTCAGATACGCAGGGATTCTGAGGTCATAGCGATGTCCTAATGGAAATCTGATTAGAGATTGGTTATCAACGGCATAAATTTTCTAAAAAAAACTATTTTTTGAAAAATTCTGAGTGAAAATTATCTACTCAAAAACAACGTGCCTCCCCCCGTGGTCGAAATTCGAAAAATCGTTTTATTTTATTTCGTACATAGGCTAGGCATAAGCTTTAGACCTAGGCTTAGGCCTAAGCTAGGCTTGTTTGGGCCTACATAAGATTAGGCATTATTTAGTAAAAAAACACGAATACACATATTTATTTTACATATATGCAACCGCGCGAAAACGTCAGCGCGAAAACGACGGCGCGAAAACGACCCCGACCGAAAAATTTCGGACCGGGTCAGTTTAGTACGGCCGGTTTAGTACGGCCGTTTTAGTACGAGGGGTCGTTTTAGTACGAGGGTCAGTTTAGTACGGCAAGCTGTTTTTGTCCAAAATAGATTCTACTGCTTTTTTCCGAAAAAATGTTTAAAATTAATAACATAACATATTTATCAATGTGTTAACAACAAAAAAAAATAACAAGCATTGAAAAATTACGGGCGCATTTCATAATTGCGAGAAACACCAACGAGCAAATGATTGATGTTATCGGGATTAACATTGACATTGGCATGGTAATTGTGGTCATTTTGGATAGCCGGGTTATTGTTGATGGCATTGTAGCCCTGCAAAAGTCGAAGAATTCTTTCATCGGCGGCACGATATTTGGGCTTCTTTAGAGGAGGGACTTCACCAGCGATGCATCGTGAGATGTCTGCATCAATTGACTTTTGCTCACATCGAATTGTGTTGATGAAGTGGAAGACAGTAGGATGGGTACAATCAAATGCCCGTTGAAGTTTTCGATCTGTCAAAGCACCGTTGAACCACGGTCTCCCGGTGTAATTAAAAAAATTGAGTTAACGTTTCAAAAAATTCACCAATTGAAGACGCCCATAAGTTGTTGAGGAAGTTGTGCCTGCAAAACAGTGAGGCCAGCAGAGAGATGATGGACAGGAAGAAAAGCCATAGAGGTGATCATTTTGCTCTTTTCAGCAAAGACGGCATTGTTGTTGTAAGTCTTAATATGAACAATTCTATTGGAAAAATACAAAAATGCAATACCTGAGTTAAACCCTCGGCAGCAATTCGTTTCTTCATATTTCCCACTAAATGGAAAAAGCAGAACTGCACACGACAGAGTGGCAACATTGTACGGACAGCAATTTTTCATAATACCGCTCCATTCCGAAGTCGAAGAACGAGTAAATATCAAAATTCTTAATATGGAAATTTGTGAAATTTAATGGTTTTTATTTTTTCACCTTTGCGGTCCAGCCTGTCCCTGAATTTGAAAAACGCCGGTATCTGCCAACAAAAAATTCTCGTCATTCTCTGTTCGATTGTACATTCTGTACGAGGGCGGCAATTCCAATGCGTCCAAACTGAGTGGTGCAGCAGGTGGTACATCTTCGTCATGACGAACACGTTTTATAACCTAAATCAAAGGAAAAAATCAAACTTTGGCATAAAAATTTGCAAACGTTGACCTTTTTGTCGCAGCTTTGGTCGGAAAAGCAGCCAACACGGGGGTTGCAGTGTTCTGCAATACTTGAGCACGGATTGTAGCCGGCGCTTCGCACGTCTCAACTGCACGCCGCTTGAGCTGGGTTATATGTCGCTGACACTCCACATGTGCGGCGCTCATGTCGCATGTGTGGCTTCCAATTATTTTGAGGACATTACCATTAATGTCAGTGTGAAGGCGCCCTGTATTTGAAAAATAGTTTTTATTTTATTTTATGCATTTACCTTTGCATTTGTCGTTAGCTCCGAAAAACTCGCATCGCCAATACTTCCGAAGTCCATCGTCACTGAGTTTGTGAAGAACATAAAGTGAACCCTCATGTTCCAGCTTCTCCTTGTTTCGCTTTGTCTTTATTTCCTGATTGGGCTGTTCCATTTGTATTGTAGCTAAACATAGATATTATAAGTTTTTCCTTCTTTATAATTGACAAAAAAAACATTTGTAACAGTTATGGACAAACCGACCCTCGTACTAAACCGGCCGTACTAAACCGAACCTCGTACTAAAACGGCCGTACTAAAACAGCCGTACTAAACCGGCCGTACTAAACCGACCCCGACCCAAAAATTTGTCTATGTTTGAATTTTTTTGGCGTTCTGTATTTATTTTTTATTTTTTTGGTCACTACCTCCAAATTAGAGTGCCACGGGACCGGGACCGGGCCGGGAATTCCCGGTCATCCGAGGTCCCGGTCCCGGGTTTTGAAAAGCTCAGGTCCCGGTCCCGGTCCCGGTAGGGCAACCGGGAACCGGGAAAAACAAGCACTGGTAAGAATGGGGTCTGAGTGAAAAATTAGTGAAGAAAATTGGAGTCAAAGGGAAAAATAAAAAATAATAATTAATATATTCTTTAAAAGTAACACTGCCCAGGTGTGCAAATGGCCTAATGGCTAGTCTCCTTGACTTTCCCTTCTTCTTTCCCCTGGTTCAATCCCTCTACAGAAATTAGATTATTTTCAATTTTTTTTTTTGTATACTCGTGGGTTTCCTATAAAGAAAATATGATTCCTCATAGTTTTTTTTTAAATTGATACATATTTTATCATTTTTTAAATGAAAATCCTACCAATTGAGCTTAATAATCGCAAAAACCAACCTTTTTTTGTTGAAAATCTGTTAACAAATTGCACCCAAATTTTTAAAATTTCCCCCGGCGGCGCCTATCGGCACCGCCGGACCCCTTCTTTCCCAAAAGTTTTTTGAAAAAGCGCTCCGAAAAAAAGTGATGTGAAAATCAAATCTGAATTTCTATTAATATTCGATGATTTAGTCCAAAAATGATTAATTGTTTGAAATAATTGAAGAAAATTTGTTTGAAAATTTTCATTAATTTAATTTATTAAATAAAAAACCAAATAATTTTGTATTATTTTCACTTGATATAAATTAAAATTTGAATTTTTTTGAATTTTTAAAATTTCCCGGTTGGTCCCGGTTCCCGGTTTTTCTTGCGGTCCCGGTCCCGGTCCCGAAAAAAATCGAGGTCCCGGTCCCGGCTTCTCAGGTCCCGGCAAGTCCCGGTCCCGGTTTTGGCAAAAATTCCCGGTCCCGTGGCACTCTACTCCAAATCATGACAAGTCTGACAAATCAGGAAATTTACTTTTTATCTTTTGAACCCTCCAAACCAAAACAAATCTGATAAACAAATGCAGATCGACCCCTGTGAGTTAGTCACCTAAAAGGGTCTCTCAGGTTCAATTCCTCCTTGTGTTTGTGCATAAATTTCAATTTTCTCAAAACAAATAAAAAAAAGGGTCGTGGTCGTTTTTGGACAAAAATCTGTTAACAAATCGCAATCGCCGTGAGCACAAAAAATCACCGATTCAGCACTGTAAACAGCATCAAATTTTCAAAAATAAGAATGAAAAAAGCACAAAAAGGCAAAATCAGCACAAAAAATTGGAAAAAAGCATAAAAATGAAGGAATTAAAAGCACTAAAAATCCATTTTTGGTGTGTCATTTAGTTCAACAATTGTATAATGGTAATTCCAATGCAAAATTTCAGATTAATTCAAATTTTTCATTCTTTTGCCCATTTTAATTTTCCCCCATTAATTTCGTCGTCCCTTAGCAAATGCGACGATGAAAAAAAAGTGTTCCGGCATTTCCTCCGCTGATGGCATTGTCCATTTCTCCGCTTCGCCCGTTGCTGGCGGCGTTCACTTTTTGCCCCATCCTTCTGCACGGCATCGGCACGCGTGCGGGATTTTGCGACGGTGGCGCTGTTTGGCGTGCTCTTTGATCTCACTTTTATTAATCGCCGGTGCGTGGGCGGTGCGAGTTTCGGCATTTTTAAAAGCCTAAATGATTTTCAAAAAACCTTTCCCTCAGCTGCCATTTTAATTTGTGTCGCCGTTTTCACCCATTTGCGTGCCGAGGCGCGCAGGAAAAACCGAACGAACGAAATGCTTATTTGAAAGGATTGGTGGAAGCGGTGAACAGCGCGACGGAAGTGAAATGGAAGGCGAGCGCGGAAATTAAATTAAAAACAAGACAAAAAAAAATTTATTTGAAGGCGCGGTTTAATCCCTTCGGAATTCGCCAGTCGACCTTTAACCATTTGCGGACGGACATTTGCGGACGATTTATGAATAAAAACAAATTATTTTTTTAAGAAAATTTTTTTTGAAGAGTGGGCCTAGTCAGTACGGTCTCTTCAGGTTAAAAAGAAACTAAATACGTGTGTTTCGGTCCAACCGTAGACACACTAACTCAAAAAAGCGCACAACAACAAAAAAAATAAGCAAAGCAAATTTTTTATAATTAATATTTTAAATTTTTTTATGGCTTGCCAAAGGCCCAACTGGCAATTTAAACATAATCAAAGACACTCAAGCAGGTCAAGTTTTTTTATCATTCTGAATGGCATATAGAAACAATGTAGTCAGTCCATGCTTGTCGGACTTAGCTCTTTTGATTTGTCCATCGGGCCCTTAATACCTATTTTTATATCTATATGTCCCATACAATTATTACCGAAAAACATATTTCCTTAAGTGACTCACGGTCCATATACGAAGCAATTTTTGAAATAAAATTTGAACCCGAAATTCGTATTGGCTTACAAAAAACTGTATCCGTTACAGAGAATTTGAGTGGGGAAAAAGTGGCAGTTAGAGATGATTCTTAAGATAAGATGTATCTATCTATTTTAATAAAAATACAAAACCTTCGCTTAAAACGTCAAATAATTCATCCACTATTAAGCCGACTAATGCCCCAGCTCCGCCAATTAAGAGCTCAGATTTTTTTAATAGCCGAACTTCACGGAAGTTTTCCCAAATTTAAATTTGGCCGCGGAATATTTTTTACCTATTTATGTACATATTTTGACCAATGTTAGAGGTGGCTTATTATATATTTTTACCTAGTCACACAAAATTTTCAAGGTACTTAGAACCCGTCTTCACACTAATCCAAAGTCTGTTCTTATTGATTTCGAGCTCGGTTTTTTATTTTTGAACTTTTGAATTTATTAAAATAATTAGGAGCGAGCAGCGCATTTAAACATATTTGGCCTCAAATTCAAATTAGAATGTGCTTATTTCATTTGTCTCAATCGGTATTACGTTATGTACAGGTAAAAATACCTTTTTTGCCCCTATTATTTTACTTCAGAGACATGGTCTTATCCGTGAATATGAAGCTAATGAAAACTTAGAAAATATATACGCTCATTAGCTGCACTCGCTTTTCTTCAACCTAATTTGGTTGAGGGTTCTCTAGACATATTGTATGCACGGGCTCCAATGGTAGCTCGTCCTGTTTTTGAATATTTTAGAAAGTAATGTTGCAAATTATTCGTCTTTAATTAGATGTTTTAGAACCTATATAATCAGGGATAATGGTGAACAGCCATTATTTCCGGTTGATAGTTGGAATCATCACCAGGCGGTTATTGATGATTTATGTAGAACAAACAATGCTCAGGTATCAAACTTGAGGGGTCAAACCGATTTGTTATTAAAAATAATTTAGGAAGCATTTCATCTTCGCTGCCCGTCAAAATCCCGACGCGTCATAATCCCGATGCGTCATAATCCCGATGCGTCAAAATCCCGACGCGTCGAAATCTCGACTAAGCTAAAAAGAGTCATAATCCCGATAAATTTAAAAAATAAATAAATAACATTATTTCCGGTGAATTAAATCGAGAAAGGATATAATTTTCTAATTTCCAATATTTAGCAAGCTTAATGAACCGAAAAAATAGGTATAAGCAACTGCAGCCGTGACGGACTCACGGCGATCACTTGCGACTCGCCGTCATTTTCCGCTGACAGTCGCCGCCTTTGTATAGTTTCGGGGGGATAAAACGACGTGGGGAAAACGATGGGGCCAAATGATCACATCGGAGTTTGGACGTCGTCGATGGTGGCTCTGAGCATGTCGATGCACATCCCCGTCGATTTCAACAAATGCTCATCCGACCATTGGTCCTCCCGGGCCTTCATGCAATTGTCAAATGAGTCGGAAAAGACAAGTCGGAGATTGGAGAGGCAAAGTTGGAAATTGTCGTATGCCTTGACCTGCAAATATTATTATTTTCATAAATTAAAATATGCCTTAGCAATTCCCTCACATGTTCGTATGGTTTTGTGGACGAGAGAAAAACCGTCGCGGAGCATAAACGGACGGAGGGAGGGATGAGAAAAGCGCACTTTAAAATTTGAGGGGGGGGGCAAACGCAATCCATCGAAAAAAGGGGAAAACAGCGAAAAGAAAATGGGAAGTGATCGAATTGGAGACGGAAAAGGAAAAACAAATGTAGTAGAAGGAAGGGCAGTGATCAGAGGATGAAAGTGACCAAAGAGTAAGCTAAGGGAAAACGAAACGAGCAAAGGAAATGCCGTGAAGTTAACATCATTTTTGATGGCATTTTTGGGAATTTATAATCATAAAATAAACAATAAAGAAAATGTAAATGATGAGTCGATCAATTATTGTGCCTGTTTTGATTGACCAAGTTCGGCAATAAGCATTATTTAGTGAAAATGAATAGGCAATTGGCGGCAGAGTGTGTGCGGGCTGTGATCAGTAATGGGCAAGAAGCCTAATAAAATATTATTTGTTTAGTCTATTTTCAATTTATTAATTTACTTTTCAATTTTTTCGTTTGTTTGTATTTTTCTTCTCCAGACCAGTTCAACTGCCAACTTAAGCATTTTTATTAATTTTTGATTTTTAATTGTCGTTCTCACTCTGTTTAGAGATAACTCATTTTGTTGAAGCAATTCCAGCGCGGCCGTTGCTTTCAACGAGATTGGCCACCTGCGCATCATTTACTAGTAAGCCGCGCAATTGTAACACCTAAAACAAAAGATTCAAATGACTAATGTAAATGAAAAATTTCCAATATGTATGTTACCGCTGGTGCCACGAGGCTCGCACTTTCAACGTCTTCCTCGTGTCCTTGAGCGTGTCCAAACTTCCAATTCTCGACTGCTCGACCCGCCATATACTGAACCATTTGAGCGAAGAGTGTGTCGGCCGTGTACACTTCGGCTACTGCTGACCAAGACGTTTCGCCTAGGTTTCCTCCACCGGCTACTATTGACACCTATAAGGAATTGACCAAAATGAATTTGAAAGCAAGCATTAATTTTTTATACCAAATGCTTATATTTTATTGACAAAATAAATAAATATGGCTGGGATTTTTATTTGTATATATTTTTTCTGTGGTTTAATTCAATGTGAAAAACCCGTTTTAAGCGCGACAATTCTTCGTTTTAACCCCCCATTCGTACTTATAACCCCAATTTTGGATTTTTCGCCACTTAAAAATAGGGGCGTCCCAATTTTGACACTTTGATATTTCGCCGTTATTTTGGCATTTTTTATAAATTTAAATAAGCTAAATACTTACATAATCTAATATGTCAATGTTGTTTTCCCCTTCTTTTATTGCAATAACGTGCGAGGCCTCGTGCAACGAGGTGACGGGTCGTTCTGCACTCCTTCTTCTACTGCCTGCTTGAACAATCTGTGAATTTTTTCTTGCCATATATTTTTCGTCCGTCGGGTTTTCCGTATGGGACCATGCTAAATTCAAATTTAAAGACATTACTGTAATTAAAATGTAGATCCGATGAAAACGGTAAAAAGAACCAGCCAAAATGTTCAGGGCGAGTTTAAACAGAACAGAAAACATACAAAAGTAAAAAATAGGTTTTTGGAAATGAAAATGAATTACAGTACGGTTACTGTTGGCATACAACGTATCTTCTGGCGGTGAAGTGTAAACGGCCAAACGCCTAAAGCGATGGACTAATTAGTCAATTAATTGGTTAATTAGTGGTTCGCCAGTCAGTCACCTGCTGAATTTGCTGTCCCTTCTGTTCCTCTGCTGCAGCTGCTGTTCTCGATGGGTCGAATATCGCCTCTGATAGCCTCCGGCGCTGCCGGGCACAGCGGCGGCGCCGTCCGTCGTCGGAATTGGCACCAAAACGCCGGAGGCGGACGAAGTCGCCGGCTGATGGTGAATTGAGGCGACGGTGGGAAAGCGTTGGCGTTGGAAGAGAATACGGTCACGCTCCATTTGCCTCAACAAAATGTTTAAATGATTTCATGGCAATTAAACAACAATTTAAATTTTCATTTTTATTAGATGTGGCAATACGAATGGTTGATTTGGTCTGATCATCCGATCACTTTTTACAGTTTTCGGCTTTATTTGCCATTCACTTGATCGAATGCCGTGGTCGCGTGCTGACGATAGTTGCCGAACAGCCCGGCATCATCTCCGGCTCCTGCTCCGCCTCTTCTCCGCTGCTGATGCTTTCCTCGCGTTCCTCAACAAGGTCCATCGGTGGGCCCGGCGCGCACTGTTTGATGTTGATGCCGCCCGACTCAATTGCCTTGCAAATCGTTGGGATGCACTTTTTATTGGGAACATTAGCCCAGGGTTCCAGTTAGCAGCAGATTTCGTGGCAAATGAGGATTTTTTGAGGCTATGATAAGGATTTAAAAATTGTTCAGGAATCGCATGATGAGGGGAAATGATAATTGATTTCCAAATTGAAGGAAAAAAACCACGGCAGTTAAACCCATTTTATCGAAATTATTATTAAATTCATAAAATGTAAGTTTTAAATGTTCGCCACCTTTCGCAGCACATCCAAGTCTTCGGTGTCGAATCCGCGCATGAGGTTGAGAAAACGGCGCTTCGCCTTTCGCTCGTCGTCAGTGACCTTGTCAAATGAAGAGTTAATTAAAATATATTTTTATTTTAATTGTTTCAAATGAATCGGAACTGATCACTACTGATCAGTGCGTGATTTCTATTCGAAATGCCCACCAACAATCGCCGCCGCCTTAATTAGGCCAATAAAATTCAATCAAAAACAAATTTAAGAAAAAGACTGAACTCATTCCCATTTGCTTCGATCAAAGTCGCACTCTAGCGGATTTGTTTCAAATTTTAGTCACATCATTATACTTACAATTAAAAAATTAATCAAAATCGCTACTTTAGGCATATATTCCTGGTTCTGTTGGCCATAATTTACCTTCATCGCCAAGCTCAGTGTAAATGTTCTCGGGTAGCCGCCGCTTTGAAGAAACGAAACGTCCACCGTGAGCGGCATACCAGGTTTCCCTGGAAGCAGTTTAACGTCATACTCAGGACGGGTAAGTGCCAGGCAACTCACATCGCTGGGTGCTGATTTGTTAGGAAGCATTATCAAAGGCCTAAAACAGAAAAATAGGAAATAAGAAAACAAAAAAGGACATACTTCAGAGAGTTGGGTAAGCTGTTGTAGGAATGATTTGGCGATGGTAATGTCCAATGTTTCGGTGGCTTCAACAATGATGGCCAATTTTGGGGGTGGCAATGCCATTTTCGAATCTCCGCTCGTCTCTTTGTCCTTCTGCTGTTTGGAGGTCGATGGAGCTGCTTGATGGTTGGACTGCTCCGTCCTCCTCTGGTGGACCGATCTGAAACAAAACATTGAAAATGGCACCACGGCACACAAATAAGAAAATTACTTTTAATGCCAATTTTGCCAGCCTCTGTCCCCGTGCAAAACGGGTTCAATGTGGAAACCCAACAGTTGAATTCGAGCACTAAAAAACCCATGACAAATTGGACATAAAGCATTGGCACCTCAAGACAGTGTGGCGATGGGTACTAATTTACTTTGTATCCCCATTTTTTTTTTTTCAAATTTTTCAATTTTTTTCCTTTTTTATTGTCACAATTGCTTTTAGATTAATGGAAACACTTAAAAATTTAAAACTTGATGCTTTATTCAAAATTTTGGCTCTACCAGACGAAGAATTCGCAGAATGGCTCAGAGAACTCAAGCTTCTACACACCACTCGTTTTTGTGACTGTGGCAACTTTGGAGGACCGGATATTTTTTATAATTTGTGGACCCAAATCGCGGAATTGTACCCAATAAGCACATAAAGCTCGTTTATTTGATATTTAAAGCAATTGTGACAATAAAAAAGGAAAAAAAATTGAAAAATTTGAAAAAAAAAAAATGGGGATACAAAGTAAATTAGTACCTGGCGATGTTTGACGACGACGCCAACCTGAAAAAATACCACAAATTTGCAACTAACGTAAAATAATGAATAAACTTCGTTCAGTTCCAGGCTGAGGTCAAGCTGAACTTGCTGCTCTCGAGAAGAGATTTTCCTCGTAACAGCCTTTTTCTTTTCATTTGCCTTTTTCGACGCTTCGTCAGCACGGATATTTTGCAGCATTTCCTCCGAAAGTTCTTCGCTCTAAAATTCCATTCCATATACATACATATATTTTTTATTGAAAAACGGAAAAGTAAAAAAAAGCAAAAAGGAACCGATAAAATCATTTGCATTTTTGCCCTGTCGCGCGACGACGTCCCATCGGCGGTACTCATGGAGTTTGTATCCCCCTTTTGGGTCAAATTTTTCAGAAGCTTAGCCAGACAGTCAGACAGTGCACTATTTCCTTCTTTTCTTTCGTGAAAGGAAGAAATAGTGCACTGTCTGACTGTCTGTCAACGTGGGGCTGCGGCGGGTGGAAGGGGAAGGGTAGACAGTAAGCAGCCGTGTGCTGGCTGGCAGCATTGTGTGTGGGAAAAGGGAAGAGGTGAGAAAAATAAAGAAGGAAATAGTGCACTGTCTGACCGTCAGGCTAAGCTTCTGAAAAATTTGGCACAAAAGGGGGATGGATACAAACTCCATGAGTACCCCATCGGCAACGGGTGCAGTCAAATGCACTTGCTCCTCCTCAAATTCGGGTTTCGGAATGGAGTTGAAGAAGTCGAGCAGTTCAAAGAGGCGATCGTCCGAAATTGTCAGCATGAGGTGCTCATCCGACCATCGGTCCTCCCGGGCCTTCATGCAATTGTCAAATGAGTCGGAAAAGATTACTTTTATTTTTTGTATTTACCTATTTTTTAATAAAATTTTTACCGGAAAGAGCTAATTTCGACTGTGATAATGATAAGTCGCTTCTCTTTTCCAGGCTTCTACAGTAATCATAGCGAAATGAAAAGCGTCACTTCGTGAAGCTTTAAAAAATGAATTGTAATTTTGTTTTTGTTTCTGACCACAAAATGAAAAATGTAATAAAACAATAAATAAACATAACATTTATAGCAATTTTGGAATTGACTGGTCACAAAGGATGAGATCGGCGGAAGAGTTTGAAGAAACAAGAGTGGACAAATGGCAGGCAGAGATTTTTAATTGTCGTTCTCACTCTCATTAGGGCCAACTCATTTTGTTGAAGCAATTCCAGCGCGGCCATTGCTGCTTGTTCAACGAGATTTGCCACCTGCGCATCATTTACTTCTAAGCCGCGCATCTGTAACACCTTAAACAAAAGATTCAAATGACTAATGTTAATAAAAAATTTCCAATATGTATGTTACCGCTGGTGCCACGAGGTCCCCTTCTCTTATTGCAATAGCGTGTGCGGCTTCGTGCAACGAGGTGACGGGTCGTTCTGCACTCCTTCTTCTACTGCCTGCTTGAACAATCTGTTGAATTTTTTCTTTTTCTTGCCATATATTTTTCGTCCGTCGGGTTTTCCGTATGGGGGCATGCTAAATTCAAATTTAAAGACATTACTGTAATTAAAATGTAGATCCGATGAAAACGGTAAAAAGAACCAGCCAAAATGTTCAGGGCGAGTTTAAACAGAACAGAAAACATACAAAAGTAAAAAATAGGTTTTTGGAAATGAAAATGAATTACAGTACGGTTACTGTTGGCATACAACGTAGACATAAAATAACAGGCAGAGATCAATTCCCTTCGTACTGGATGGCACCAGCGGTTTGTTGGAATGTCGAGTCGAATCGCTCACAGTTCGGTTGAGAAGACGGTCAGACATCGCCAAGTTTGACCATTTGCCTAAAACCTTGCCAACACCGTGCGCACCTGAAGGTCTTTCCACAGCCACATTTTGCAGCAGAGATAAGGCATTGACATTGGCCTGAAATGCAGTCGATAGTAATGAGTTAATTAATAATTATCCCTAATTACCCCTCCCCTCTCGGATTGTTTACTTGTCAATTTGGGGGATTAGTCCCGCGTCCGGGTTCGTCAGCGGTTGTGTAAGCAATTGCCGCCGTGACGGACTCGCGGCGACCACTTGCGACTCGCCGTCGTCCGCCGCCTTTGTCGCTGCTGCAGTCGCCGTCGTCGCTCCGTTGTCGCCGTCGCATTGGCCATTTCGTCCGTGTCCAATTCGGCGTCACTGCTGCTCCCCGTTCTGGGCGAACTGCTGATTATTGTAGTATTCAGCGGCCGAAGTGAAATGGCCCCGGCGGCACTGTCTTCTGGCGGTGAAGTGTAAACGGCCAAACGCCTAAAGCGATGGACTAATTAGTCAATTAATTGGTTAATTAGTGGTTCGCCAGTCAGTCACCTGCTGAATTTGCTGTCCCTTCTGTTCCTCTGCTGCAGCTGCTGTTCTCGATGTGTCGAATACCGCCTCTGATACCCTCCGGCACTGCCGGGCACAGCGGCGGCGCCGTCCGTCGTCGGAATTGGCACCAAAACGCCGGAGGCGGACGAAGTCGCCGGCTGATGGTGAATTGAGGCGACGGTGGGAAAGCGTTGGCGTTGGAAGAGAATACGGTCACGCTCCATTTGCCTCAACAAAATGAAAGACTTACATCTGTGCCCCGAATTTTTGACAAAAAAAGCGTTTCCTTTATTTCGTGAACTTTTCAGATAAAACAATTTTTTGTCATTAAAAGCAGTGAAAATGGTTCAAAAAGTTTTTAGGGTCGCTCACCAAATTCAATATTACGAATTCGTTTTTTTATTCGAGTTGCGTTTCCGAATTTATCAAAAAAAGTCAAATCATGAGAAGCGACTCAAAAACCCACGGGAATTAGTTTCTTAAAATTTTTTTGTAAGTCAAGAGTGTCAATAAGAATCAATTCTTGTGGCCTTGAAAATTTCAAAGGCAACAAAACAATTTTTTCCGTTGAGTGCTGATGAACCCTAGAGATTATTTGGCGCTATATGAAAAGTTACCGTTTTTGCAAAATTTTTTTGTGATAAAAAACCATGATAATTTGTTATCCGGGGTTTTAAAGGTCGCTAATCACGAATCTGACATGTATTTTGACTAATTTCTAATCCCTAACCAAAACTCGAATAAAAATCGAAATTTTGAATTTTTCAAATTATGATTCTTTGTTCAAATTTAGATTAGGAAACATAATTGATCAAAATAATTAAAGATTCGTGATCGGCGACCCCAAAAACCCCAGAGAATAAATTTTTATGACTATCACAAAAAAATTTTGCAAAACAAAAGGGTCCCCCCTTTTTAAAAAATTTTCAAAAACGGTAACTTTTCATATGCGCCGATTATTTACAAAGGCAAACCTTGAATCATTGCGTGCCGCGCGAGCGCTTCTGCCGTTTATCCTCTTTGTTCTCAATCTCAGCTGCTTCACTCTCCCCAATGCCTCTGTCTTTCTTCGTTTGCTCACGCAGATTCGCGTTCCGTTTTCTCTCGCTGTTCTCCAGCGGAAAACGCGTGAACGACCGACTCGTTGATGGCCAACACGGAGTTTATTGAAAATTGCTGTTTTTCAAAGGAACAATGAAAAAAAATGATGAAAGTTGGCACGCATTTGGGCAAAGGACATGACATCCCAATGGATAACTGTTGGTTCAAATCTTCAAATTCACATGGCCGACAAGTCCACTTTAACAGATGGAGTTCGAACAATTGGCATTTCATACAAGGCATAGACTAGGCCTGTTTTAGGCATAGGCCTAAGTCAAGCCCAGTGTGACAAATCATTCAACATGCCAAAGTGGGGTATTTTGTGTTAATTTAAAAAAACACAGTATACATAGTCTTTTTTTGCGTTGTTTTGATTTTGATCTGCTAAACTCGTTTCTTTATCCAACTAAAGTAAATCAAATGATATAATTTGAACTCTTTTAAAAGGAATAAACGTTTAGCAATTGTTGCACAAAAAAATATTTATGTGTAAAAACCGGGGACCTCGGAAAACCGGGAGTTCCCGCTCAACTCAACTCTAATCTAAGCTATTACTGGCAATCATGTAGTTTACTGGTCCCGTTTTTTTTTGAAAATCATGGAAAAATTTTTCTAGGGTTATTTTATTGTGCTGAACACGAATCCGACCTTATTTTTGACCTGAACCCCAAACCCGGATTCGAACATTTTCAAAAAAAAAAATTATTTTTATTTTTTGCTTTATGTGTGTTTGTCTTGAGCATAAACAGCATACGCATTTGATTTTATTGCCGGGTTATTGTGATGAGTATATGTGGAGGCAGTTAACGGGAAGAAATCATTAGCGGCATTTGAAAACATTGTTGACCAAATTTCCTATTATTATCCCGTGAATGTGTGAATCAAATTGTTTTTTGATATAAAATCAAATGCGTATGCTGTTTATGCTCAGACAAACACACATAAAGCAAAAAAAATAAATAAATTTTTTTTTTGAAATGTTCGAATCCGGGTTTGGGGTTCAGGTCAAAAATAAGGTCGGATTCGTGTTCAGCACAATAAAATAACCCTAGAAAAATTTTTCCATGATTTTCAAAAAAAAAAACGGGACCAGTAAACTACATGATTGCCGCTATTACTTTTATTTTTTGTATTTACCTATTTTTTAATAAAATTTTTTGCCGGAAAGAGCTAATTTCGACTGTGATAATGATAGTCGCTTCTCTTTTCCAGGCTTCTACAGTAATCATAGCGAAATGAAAAGCGTCACTTCGTGAAGTTTTAAAAAATGAATTGTAATTTTGTTTGTTTCTGATCACAAAATGAAAAATGTAATAAAACAATAAATAAACATAACATTATAGCAATTTTGGAATTGACGGGTCACAAAGGATGAGATCGGCGGAAGAGTTTGAACAAACAAAGAGTGGACAAATGGCAGGCAGAGAGAGAGCGATTGAGAATCGAATGAACGGCGGGCTGATTGATTGATTGATTAAAATGGATCAAATGGACATTAGTCTGATCGGCGGATGGTGTCTTTGATGAGTGCCGATCAGTGAGCGAGCGACCGGTCAGGTAAAAATCACTTCGTATCGGCACGGCAAATCGGTGACGCGTCGGCACTCGTAGTTGGCACCCCACCCAATGCCGACACTGATCGTGAGCAGCGAAAGTGCCGTCGCATTTTGTGTCGTTGTCATTGATGGTATCACTTCGGCACCAACCGCAGTATGGCCAAGGGAGGAGAACAGCGTGAGGTCGTTGCCAACGAATTGGTGCCTATGGAATGGCGAAGCGACGGACGGAAGGGGCGGCGGCGCGTGGTCGGCGGGACCAACCGCCGCGGGGGTGCACAAATGCGGTGCACGCGCACGCAATAGCCGGGGACAGACGGCGAATGTTCGGCACGAGCGCAGAGTCGGAGGGCGGTGCCGCGGCACGGGCGACGTTCCGCGAAACGCACATGAACAGGGGCTGATCACTGCTGAAAGAGGGGAGGGTGGGAGAACAGTGATCGGACTTTGATCATTATTTTTGGAATTCGTTTATCAAAATGAAATGATAAGCGAGACGAAAAACACTGATCACCGAAATAAAAGAGTCGAAAAGAACCGAAAAAAAGGGAGCGGATTATGAATTGAAAACAAAATTGACAAAATTAATTTTTAAAATAATGTCCGCAAGTGAATTTAATTATTGTAAAGCATTGTACAACTGGGCACGCCACTTTCATGCTAATTAGAGTAAGCCGACCCGGCAACGGCACATTGAGCCCAAATCAGCCAAATAAACTCGCCTGTTGTACAGCCAAACTTCGTCCAGCGTCTCGGACACTTCGTCCGACGGTTGGCGCAGCAGTGCGAAGGAGGCGGAGTTGTCCACGTCCCATGCCGTCCTCACGTCCTGCCCGTCGAACACTGTGCCGGCCAATCGGCCGACCACCGCAAATTGGCCCAGCAAAGTGACACGTCGCCCACCCTTTCGTTGTGCTGCCATCGGACATCCGACCCCAAGCTGGGCAAAACGGAACGGGAGAAATTATTACAGAGACTAATGAGGCGATTCGGGGCCGAAATTATTCTCGAAACGCCAACAAAATGACAAGGCGCTAAAGGCACGAGTGGGGGATAAGCCATAGATTCTGTATTAATTGATAGTCATTTACTGGGCGTTTTGCTGTTTTTTGTGCCGTGTTTTTTTTTTTTTTGTACTCAAATGTTGGGTCTTGCGGTAATATTGATTGTCTTTTGACGTGCCATTGTCAAAATGTAAATATTGTTACAATTTGTTTTAGGGTCAGTGTTTTTGGAATGTCCAATTTCCTCTCCCCCCCGTCGTTGTCCATTTCGTTTTGTGCCATGCCATCCGCAAAATGCCTTCGGATTCCTTTCCCCTCCCCCCCCTAGGCTTACACATCGCTTGGCAGTGCACACTGTGCGATATCCGTCGGTTCGGTTGTGTCCCAATTGTGCCGCCCCCTCCGGTCAAATGGTTGCCCATCGTTTGCCATTCGTTGCTGCTGTTGCCACACAGATTGTCCATGTCCAACTCGGGGTCCACCATGCCGACGGTCGCTCCGTTTCGCGCTTCCCTTGCGCTGTGTCGGCCCGCCGTACCACCGCCACTCCTCCAATAAAATAGCGGATGAGTTTTGAAATTCCGATTTGTTGCCTTTATGTACCTTAGCGATGGAATCAGCGGATCGGAGTCCGAAATGCCGTCGTCCGATTGTTCAGCGCCGCCGTTCTCATTTTCCGCCCCAGCTTTTGCCTGAATTTGTCGCATTTAGGTTAAACATTAGAAATGGCAAGAATTGAGGCCGTATTTCTGAACGAAATTGGGAACAGAAAACAAAATAAATTTAAAATCGAAAAAAATAGGAAACAAATTAAACAAGTAATCCAACAATGATACATAGAAATGTGCTTTTTTTATTGCGCTTTCAAAAAGGATTACATATGTACGTTTTTCAAATTTATTTTTATCAAATCCTTCAAATCAGTTGTTGTTGTTGTTCGTGAAGCATCGCTGAATGCGGTTTCTGTCAGGACCTTCCTAAATGTACGTAATTATACAAAAATGCGTTTTTGTTTGCTAAATTCAAAAAAACAAAAGATGGTTAGCAAGGGGGCACGAAAGCCATGCAATAAAGATATTTTGTCCACTGCTTTCAAATTTACAGGGGAAAAATAGGTCTGTATTCACGTGACTACCAAATTAATTATGAACTCCAAAAACCGAAGAAAACGTACTTGAGACAAATGACTTAACATTGGACGCCTCAGTCTGTGAAACACGAACTGAGAATTTTGCCCGAAAGCACTATGGGCGAAATGTGGAGCCGGGACTGAACTTTCGGTTCATGCATTACAGACCGAGGCGTCGAGTGTTTTATCATTAGTCGAGTTTGGTTAGGTACAAGTATTCTTGAGTTTCACCTGAACGCCCACCCGCCCCAGCTTATGATAAAAATTTTGAGCAGAGAACTCACAAAGAAAGCAACAAGTTGGCCAATTCGGACCTCTCCGCTTGCTTTCATGGTAACTCGTCTGCTCGGGTCGTCCACATACTCAGCCACCACTTGCTTAGGTTGCCCAGCAGCTTCGTCTGCTTCTGTAACAAAAGTTTAAATTGAAGAACCCAAAAACAAACAACAAACCAATAATCTGAACAATTCGCACTTTTATAATTGGTTTGCTCATTTTGGGTCGAATTTATGGAATAGTGATTATGAGCGTTTGTTTTTCTGTTCTGCGATTTTGAAATTGTTTATTATTTTTCTTTGGTGTTTTCGTTGTGGAAATTTTTAAAAATTATTTTGCCTTGAATTTTGCGGCGCTATGTAATTTCGACACTGGGTAAATTCGACACTGAGTATTTTCGACACTAAGTAATTTCGACACTACATTTTCGACATAGAGAAATTTCGACACTGAACTATTTCAAAAACTTTCACTGTTTTCCTGCATTTTCGGCACTGGACCATTTCGACATTGAGTAAATTCGACACTATAGAGAATTTTTTAGAAAGTAACATGGAAAATTTGAAAATGTTAGTACATATTTATGATAAATTTTCCTGTTATTTTCTAATTCGTAATCTTAAAAAGGTAGATGGTATAACTATTGGTTAAATCAATGTTAGACAAATCAAATCCAGTGTTAGAAAAAATGATTCATAATGCCAAATAGCATAATTTAGGCCCTAATTCAAAAAAAAAATACTGATCAGTGATCACTGCCCTTTTTGCATTGGTTGTTTTGATCATCCATAACTCGCAGCATCTCCAACTAAACCTGAGAATCTAGTGATGAATAGTGGCACTAAAAACGAAAATTTTTTGAAAAAAGAATGTGTTTTTCGTGCATTTCTCATCAAAATAAAGCCGCAGAAAAAATTGTTAAAAAACTAGAAATCCTCGCCCTATTTATCATAAATATGTACTAACATTTTCAAATTTTCCATATTACTTTCTAAAAAATTCTCTATAGTGTCGAATTTACTCAATGTCGAAATGGTCCAGTGCCGAAAATGCAGGAAAACAGTGAAAGTTTTTGAAATAGTTCAGTGTCGAAATTTCTCTATGTCGAAAACGTAGTGTCGAAATTACTTAGTGTCGAAAATACTCAGTGTCGAATTTACCCAATGTCGAAATTACCAGCCACGAATTTTGCGCTGACCCACAAAATGTCCAGGCCACGAAATGTCCAAGCCACGAAATGTCCAAAATTTTTAAAAATTTATAAAAACAAAATTTTTTAGTGTTTTCGGGTCGCTGAATACGAATATAACCTTTATATTACCCCTTGCCTAACCTTAGGGCCCATCCGAATAATAAAAAACTCAGGTAATAGTAGGGTTTGTCCCCCCCTTTTTCAAAAATAATTTTTTTTTTTGAAATTCATCAAAACGTCTTTCCTGTGGTTTTCGGGGTCGCTGATCACGAATATGACATTCATTTCGACCAATTTCGAACCCCGGACCCGAATTCGAACAAAAAGTCAAAATTTAATTTTTTAACAAAATTCACATTTATCTTCCAAAATCGATTCAAATGGATGGAATGGCCATTAACTGACCGCCTTTCGTCTCCAACGCATTTGTATTGCCGTTCCATCCATTTGAATATGAGCAATTTTGTCTAACACTGGGCTTGACCCATAGTGATATAGTGTCTAACTCAGCTGTCTGTTTTTTCATTGGCGTATTGTTCACCATTAACTTTTAATAGTGTCTAACTCATACAGTGTCTGCCGTTTCTTCACACTTTTTGTTTTTTTAACTTTCGCTTCGAAACTTTATTTTTTTTTATAATGTTAGGCAATTTTTGTGGCTCCCTGATGTTTCGTCACTGAACCTTTCGTCACTGAAATAAAATTTTAAAAAATTAAACAATACGCCAAATAAGACCAATTTCGAGGCGATGAGTCAGATTCCATAGCTAAATTACAGAAATATGTAAAAGTAGATAGTCAAGAATTTTTTACCGCTATTGGAAATAGCATTTGGGGAATTACATTTAGGCACTCATGTTTGGGAAACGAGAAATTTTGACGTCCATTAAAAATTTTT
This sequence comes from Heterodera glycines, assembly GCA_004148225.2. Taxonomy (NCBI): domain Eukaryota; kingdom Metazoa; phylum Nematoda; class Chromadorea; order Rhabditida; family Heteroderidae; genus Heterodera; species Heterodera glycines. The sequence continues at coordinate 6,011,767 of CP049706.1, read as the reverse complement.
TACGGTGATCACTGATCAGACACTCCAAAATTTCAAATACATAACTTTATTTAAAAAAAAATAGTTTTCACTAATAAATAATTCTTTATTTTATTTCAGTGACGAAAGGTTCAGTGACGAAAAGTTTAGTGACGAAAGGTTCGGCCACCATTTTTGTCAAAATGATGATATATGATTAGAGCAACTTTAATAATTACTTTCAACTATTTTGTCAATAGCCAACAATTGCTTATGAACAAAAATTTGTTATGAAAAATGTAATAAAAATAAATAAAAATGCACTCAAGAATCTATTTCCATAAACCAAAAATACGGGCCATGATTTGGCGGATAGTCGAAGACTTTTACGCCTGAAAATCTATTGATTTACAATTGTGTAGCTCTTGGATAAAAAATGAGACAATTTTATTGTTTTATTGACAAGTAGTCCAGGCATTTTAAGTTTTAACAATTATTAGGTAACTATTTCTCGATTTTTTGCACCTGAAAAATCCTAGACCTGGTTATATGAATGCATGTTTTAAATTTTGATATTATTTGTAAATTGGAGATTTTGAATTGAAATATTTATACAATGTAAAATGGTTATATGGAATGGTCCAATGCCGAGGATGAACTTGTTGATCACAAGAAGACATTTCCCTCTCAACAGCCTTTTTCGACGCCTCATCAGAACGGACATTTTGCAGCATTTCCTCAGAAAGTCTTCGGTCTAAAAACTCAAAATTGTTATTTAATAACGGAAAAGTAACAAAAAGGAAAAGAAACCGATAAATCATTTGCATTTTTGCCCTGTCGCGCGACGACGTCCCATCGGCAACGGGTGCAGTCAAATGCACTTGCTCCTCCTCAGATTCGGGTCTCGGAATGGGTTGAAGAATTCGAGCAGTCCAACGAGGCGATCGCTCGAAATTGTCAGCACAAGATCAGGCAGTTCACCAACGAGACGGAACCTAATTATGAGAGAATGAATAAAACGCATAGCACATAGCATGTATTAGAAATGAAAAATTTCGTTGTTTTAGAGAAATAGTTCTTTTAAAAATTTTTCATATAAAAATTTCAATAGTGAAAAAATTTTCTAGCTTTTTTAAAGATTTTTTGTTGAAAAATTTCAAAATATAGTTTCGAGGGGGATAAAACGACGTGGGGAAAACGATGGGGCCAAATGATCACGTCGGAATTTGGACGTCGTCGAGTCGAAAAGACAAGTCGGAGATTGGAGAGGCAAAGTTGGAAATTGTCGTATGCCTTGGCCACCAATGAACGCAATCCTTGGTCGGTTATCTGCAAATATTATCATTTTCTTAAATTGAATGATGCCCCAAACAATTCCCTGACATGTTCGTATGCTTTTGTGGACGGCTCGTCCAAAGTGTTCAGTTTCAATTGACCAAGTTCGGCGATTAATGTCGTTTTTGTTGGGTCAAAGGCACCGCCGGAGCAAACGACAAAAATGGCAGGGTCAATTTTGACCTCCAACTCTAGCTTCTTGCGCACGTCAACCATATGCTGAAGGGCTGTCGCAGAACGGCCTAAAAAGAGCAATAAAAAAATTTTTAAAATAAATTCAGGTTTTCAACTAACTGTCATGAAAATGGCCATTTTATGCAAAACTGCTAGCAAAAATTCTCATATTTTAAATAAAATTCCAACGATTTTTCTCGGCGATTCACACCGAACCCCAATAACTTTTTTTTTCTTCTTAAAAACGCTCAAATGCACAAAAATTAACCGTTTTTTGCGATAGTTTTTTAAATAATACTCTCAATTCAAAATTTTCCCGTCCTCCGGTTCCCAAAACAGTTGGTGAAGACGGACTGATTTTGGCGGTCTGAACACGTCGATTGTTCACCGCCGGGGAATGGCACGTAAACACCACCTAAAATTACAGAAGCAGTATTGTTTTAGTTTAAAAAAATCAGGAGCATGTTTAGGAAAACACGTTGTTCAAAGTCGCCCTCTAGCGGATTTGTTTCAAATTTTAGTGACATTCTATTTACAATTAAAAAATTCATCAAAAGCGCTATTTTAGGCATTTTTATTCCTGGTTTTGTTGGCCATAATTTACCTTCACCGATTCGGTGCTGCTCACACTGACGCCAAGCCCAGTGTCATTGCGCAACAAATGGGAGGAAGTGTCGGGCAAATCACTCCGCGGGGTGCTGATTTGTTTGGAAGCGTTTTCGAAGGCCTAAAACAGAAAAATAAGGAACAAATAAACATAAAGGACATACTTAAGAGTTGGGTAAGCTGTTGGAGGAATGATTTGGTGATGGTGATGTCAAATGTTTCGGTGGCCTCAACGATTATGGCCAATTTTGGGGGTGGCAATGCGATTTTGGAATCTCCGCTCGTCTCTTTGTCCTTTTTGGAGGCCGATGGACTGTTGCTTGTCAGTTGGCCTGCTCCGTCCTCCTCCTCTTGGGGACCGATCTGAAGCAAACCATTAGAAAATGGCAGCACGGCACACAAAATAAAAAAAGCACTTTCAATGCCAATTTCCAATTTTGCCAGCCTTTGTCCTCGTGCAAAACGGGCTCAATGACCGGCTCCCAAACGTTGAATGTCTCATTGAAATAGGAGACAATCAAATGAGTCTCACATTTCTAAAAATTCATTGCGATTTATGAGAAATGCTTTTGAGTGGGTCGTACCGCAGTCAGTGTGCTGGACCAATTCCGAGCAGTGCCAGTGACAGAACTTTCAATCAAAATCATCGGCCGTGTAACATCACGAACCCCGGCTTCCACAGTGATCAAACAATGACGAATTGAAAACTCGGCCTAAAAAGCAGTAGAAAACCGAATGCCTTCAATTAGCGATCAGACAAACCTTTTCCGAAAATTTCCGCTTCAATTCCGCCGCTTCGCGCAAATCGTCCGACAATTCCGTCATGTTTATCGCGTCCGTTCCGCTGGTGCTCTTCATCGGTCTGAACCACCAATAGACTGAACGGTCAATCCGTTTCTCTTCCCAATAGTTTGGGTATTCGCGCAATGCCGGAAGGTCGTTTTCCTCATTCGGTGGTTCTGTTTGATTTTTTTAGAATTTGGAAGTGTATGAATTTGTACGGACCGACCTTTCCCTGCTGTTGTTCCGCGAGTTTGGCGTTGACTTCGGTCAGCAAAGTAACAGCCGCGGGGGAGGCACGCACCGCCACCGAATCCATGTGGGCACGGACTTCCATTTCGTACATCCGTTTGCACATGTGGAAACCCACTTTGAATTCGGGCACTGAAAGCGAATAATAACGGATGGGGAAAAGAGGCATTGGCACCTCAAAAAGGCAGTGTGGCGATGTTTGACGACGACGCCAACCTAAAAAATGCCACAAATTTGCAACGAACGTAAAGTAAGAAATTCCAATTACATTTTTCGACGCCTCATCAGAACGGACATTTTGCAGCATTTCCTCAGAAAGTCTTCGGTCTAAAAACTCAAAATTGTTATTTAATAACGGAAAAGTAACAAAAAGGAAAAGAAACCGATAAATCATTTGCATTTTTGCCCTGTCGCGCGACGACGTCCCATCGGCAACGGGTGCAGTCAAATGCACTTGCTCCTCCTCAGATTCGGGTCTCGGAATGGGTTGAAGAATTCGAGCAGTCCAACGAGGCGATCGCTCGAAATTGTCAGCACAAGATCAGGCAGTTAACCAACGAGACGGAACCTAATTATGAGAGAATGAATAAAACGCATAGCACATAGCATGTATTAGAAATGAAAAATTTCGTTGTTTTAGAGAAATAGTTCTTTTAAAAATTTTTCATATAAAAATTTCAATAGTGAAAAAATTTTCTAGCTTTTTTAAAGATTTTTTGTTGAAAAATTTCAAAATATAGTTTCGAGGGGGATAAAACGACGTGGGGAAAACGATGGGGCCAAATGATCACGTCGGAATTTGGACGTCGTCGAGTCGAAAAGACAAGTCGGAGATTGGAGAGGCAAAGTTGGAAATTGTCGTATGCCTTGGCCACCAATGAACGCAATCTCTGATCGGTTATCTGCAAATATTATCATTTTCTTAAATTGAATGATGCCCCAAACAATTCCCTGACATGTTCGTATGCTTTTGTGGACGGCTCGTCCAAAGTGTTCAGTTTCAATTGACCAAGTTCGGCGATTAATGTCGTTTTTGTTCCAATTTAGCGGACAGTTGAGAAAAACGCAGTTCCATCACATCGTCCAACTTCAACATGAGTGTTTTCAGGTTCAATTTGAACAGGTTTTCCACAAAATGTTTCGGATAGTCCGTCGGTGGTATATTTTCCTGATAAAATTTTGCCAAATTATACATTTAAATTGCCATTTTCACTCTCACTTGGTAGTCAATGGCGTCAAAGAGGCGCTCCTTCTCCTGAGGGGTCAATTCCTTCTCCAATTTTTTGAAAATTTGTGCGTCTTCCGGCGCCGCCGCTTCTTGAACACGTCCACCCAGCCCATCCTCTGCCTCCTGACAACCGAATAAAAGATTTTCAGAGCAGAAAAGCAGTAATATGCGACTAGTTTTAGTTTTAACCTCTCGGTAGTCCCTCGTGCGCGTCGTCTCAACGGACCCGGTAGCCGCGCAAACCCTGAGAAAAAATTGTTATTTGTTTTATTTGTTTAGTAATTTACTTGTCAATTTGTTCCTCCGTCAGTGTTTTCTTCCGATCAGTTCAATTACCAGCTTAAGTATTTGGTACTCTGCGTTTGGGTCCCCCTTTTGGGTCAAATTTTTTCAAAATTTTTTTTTTCTTTTTTATTGTCAGAATTGCTTTAAATAACAAATAAAAGGAGATTTATGTGCTTATTGGGTACAATTCCGCGATTTGGGTCCACAAATTATAAAAAATATCCGGTCCTCCAAATTGCTTACGCCACAAAAAATCAGAAATGTATGTGGAAAAAAGTGATCTTTGCGTGCCAAATCTCGTTTTGTGTTGCTGCTTGAACTTCTGCCACGTCGATTCAATTGTGTTTGTATGCTGCCCAGTGACAGGATTCCATTAATCTAAAAGCATTTCTGATAATAAAAAAGAAAAAAAATTTTGAAAAAATTTGACCCAAAAGGGGGACCCAAACGCAAAGAGTACCATTGGGTCGCCGTTTCTGTTGCTAGTTCGAGCAATCAGTTGATTGCCTCTTCCGTTTGCGCCATTTCACGTAATTCCAAAACCTAAAACAAAAGATTTAAATGTCTAATGTAAATGAACAATTTCAATATGTACGTTACTTGAATTGCCACAGCTCGTGCATCTTCCACATCCTGTTCGTCTTCCTTGCGCGTTGTGAAACATCAACAGTTCCACCGCGCGTCCACCCATAAATTGCACAATTTGCGCAAACAGTTGCTCATCTGTGTAGCTTTCTTGAACGTCGTGCCAGAATGTCACGCCCAAATTGCCGTCTTGTGGAATGATCGTGACCTATTAAAGAATTGATCAAAATTAATAGGAAAGTAAGCATTCATTTTTTGTACCAGATGCATATTTTATTGACAAATAGATAAATAAAAGGGCTGGGATTTTTATGTTTGTTACTTTCTGTGGCTTAAATTTAATAAGAAAAGCACGAAAAACCGACAGTTCTTCGTTTTAATACCCTATGCATCCCTAGAAATCTACTTTGGATTTTGCCACTAAACTAAGGGCATGCTTATTTTGGCATTTCACTCTTATTACGGCATGAAAAATAGAATTCTCGTAGAAAATTTCTTTAAAAAAATAAATTTAAATTTTGGTAATTAAATTGCTGAAAACTACTTACTCTGTCTAAAATGTCGATGTTGTTTTGCCCATATTTTATCAAATAAGCGTGCGCGGCTTCGTGGTACGCCGTGACCAACAAATTCGGCACTCCTTGCAATGCCTGCACGAGCAGTTCGTTGTATTTGCGCTTGTAGAGTCCAAATCTCCAACGCCCGTCAATTTGTCCATATTTAGCGAATCTTGCTTTTCGTTTTCTTCTTGCCATTGCTAAATTAAAACTTAAAAAAGAAATTTACTGCAATTAAAAAAAAAGTAGGCCGATGAAAACGGTAAAAAGAAACAGCCAAAATATTCATGTTGAGTTTAATTAGAACCGAAAACGGTACTTGTGTTATCTGTGGGCAGATTGTCAAAAAATTTTACGTTTTTCGCTATAACTTTTTTTCTTTGGCATCCAAATCCAAGATTGTTGGTATCATTCGAAAGCTCTTCATATGCTCTATTAGCTTACTAAAAAAGAAATGATTTTCTAGCCTGGAAAAAATTTTATTGAGAAAAAACTTCATAATTTCGACCTTTTCGCAATTTTCATGGTTTTCATGTATAACTTTTTTGGTAATTGTCTAATCGCGAAGTGATACATAGAATTAGATTCGAAACATGTTAAGCTTTCGAATGATACCAACAATCTTGGATTTGGATGCCAAATAAAAAAGTTATAGCGAAAAACATAAATTTTTGAAAATCTGCCCACAGATAACACACAAGTACCCAGAAAACAAACAAAAGTAAAAATGCAGTTTTAGGAATTGAAAAAGAATTCAAGTATGGTTAATGTTGGGCTTAACGTAGATACAGTCAACAAAAAAAGAGGAAATGTTAAAAAATGGCGTTAACTAAATTTCGAACCATTTTAGTCGGAAAATAATTATAGATCAGATATATGTACTATAAGTTCAAATAAGGACTGCCACGACATCCCAATGGATAACTGTTGGTCCAATTCACATGACCGACAAGCCACTTTAACAGATGGAGTTCGTACAATGGGCATTTCATACAAGGCTTAGACTAGGCCTGTTTTAGGCATAGGCCTAAGTCAAGCCCAGTGTGACAAATCATCAACATGCCAAAGTGGGGTATTTTTGCGTTAATTTAAGAAACACAGTATAATACATAGTTATTTTTTCGTTATTTTGATTTTGATTAGGGTTGAGCGGTACCGGTACCGACCGGTAATTACCGGTTTTTTTGGTACCGGTACCGGTTTTTTCAAAATCAAAGTATCGGTACCGGTTTGTCTAGTACCGGTACCGCCGGTAAAAATTTGCACTGGTAAGAATGGGGGTCTGGGTGAGAAAAGAGTAGGGAATGGTGAAGAAGGAGAAATTTTTTGAGAAAAAAAAATTAAATTATTTATTTTCATTTAAAGCATTTGTTCATATGCATAAGTGGTCAAGTGGCTAAACCTTCTGATTTTATTATTTCTCGCTTGGGTTCAATTCCCACTGGGATAGAATATTCTTCATATTTTCTTTACAATAATTTTAATTGAAATTTTAATTAAAAAAAATATTCCAACTTTTTTTCTTTCATTTTAAGCATCCTAAAAACCCAAAAATTAATCAATTGGTCTTTTTTTTACAAATTCTGTTAACAAATCGCATTAAAAAATACAAAATTTTTCCCGGCGGCCCTATCGGCACCGCCGGCCCTCCTTGTTCCCCAAAAGTCTTGAGAAAAACGTGCCGCGAAAAAAGCGGTGTTGAAAGCAAAAAAGGTCATTGATTTACATTAATTTACATGGCCGGAGATCCCTTCGCAAAATTGGAAAATTGGCCGATAAGTCGCTTCTCTTTTCCTGGCTTCTACAGTAATCATAGCGAAATGAAAAGCGTCACTTCGTGAAGCTTTAAAAAATGAATTGTAATTTTGTTTTTGTTTCTGATCACAAAATGAAAAATGTAATAAAACAATAAATAAACATAACATTTATAGCAATTTTTTGGAATTGACGGGTCACAAAGGATGAGATCGGCGGAAGAGTTTGAACAAACAAAAGAGTGGACAAATGGCAGGCAGAGAGAACAATTGAGAATCGAATGAACAGCTTATTGATTTATTGAAATGAATCAAATGGACGTCAGTCCGATCGGCGGATGGTGTCTTTGATGAGTGCCGATCAGTGAGCGAGCGACCGGTCAGGTAAAAATCACTTCGTATCGGCACGGCAAATCGGTGACGCGTCGGCACTCGTAGTTGGCACCCCACCCAATGCCGACACTGATCGTGAGCAGCGAAAGTGCCGTCGCATTTTGCGTCGTTGTCATTGAAGGTATCACTTCGGCACCAACCGCAGTATGGCCAAGGGAGGAGAACAGCGTGAGGTCGTTGCCAACGAATTGGTGCCGATGGAATGGCGAAGCGACGGACGGAAGGGGCGGCGGCGCGTGGTCGGCGGCGGACCCAACCGCCGCGGGGGGTGCACAAATGCGGTGCACGCGCACGCAATAGCCCGGGGACAGACGGCGAATGTTCGGCACGAGCGCAGAGTCGGAGGGCGGTGCCGCGGCACGGGCGACGTTCCGCGAAACGCACATGAACAGGGGCTGATCACTGCTGAAAGAGGGGAGGGTGGGAGAACAGTGATCGGACTTTGATCATTATTTTTGGAATTCGTTTATCAAAATGAAATGATAAGCGAGACGAAAAACACTGATCACCGAAATAAAAGAGTCGAAAAGAACCGAAAAAAGGGAGCGGATTATGAATTGAAAACAAAATTGACAAAATTAATTTTTAAAATAATGTCCGCAAGTGAATTTAATTATTGTAAAGCATTGTACAAATGGGCGCGCCACTTTCATGCTAATTAGAGTAAGCCGACCCGGCAACGGCACATTGAGCCCAAATCAGCCAAATAAACTCGCCTGTTGTACAGCCAAACTTCGTCCAGCGTCTCGGACACTTCGTCCGACGGTTGGCGCAGCAGTGCGAAGGAGGCGGAGTTGTCCACGTCCCATGCCGTCCTCACGTCCTGCCCGTCGAACACTGTGCCGGCCAATCGGCCGACCACCGCAAATTGGCCCAGCAAAGTGACCACGTCGCCCACCCTTTCGTTGTGCTGCCATCGGACCATCCGACCCCAAGCTGGGCAAAACGGAACGGGAGAAATTATTACAGAGACTAATGAGGCGATTCGGGGGCCGAAATTATTCTCGAAACGCCAACAAAATGACAAGGCGCTAAAGGCACGAGTGGGGGATAAAGCCATAGATTCTGTATTAATTGATAGTCATTTACTGGGCGTTTTGCTGTTTTTTGTGCCGTGTTTTTTTATTTGTTGTACTCAAATGTTGGGTCTCAAATGGGCGGGTAATATTGATTGTCTTTTGACGTGCCATTGTCAAAATGTAAATAATTGTTACAATTTGTTTAGGGTCAGTGTTTTTGGAATGTCCAATTTCCTCTCCCCCCCCGTCGTTGTCCATTTCGTTTTGTGCCATGTCATCCGCAAAATGCCTTCGGATTCCTTTCCCCTCCCCCCCCTAGGCTTACACATCGCTTGGCAGTGCACACTGTGCGATATCCGTCGGTTCGGTTGTGTCCCAATTGTGCCGCCCCCTCCGGCCAAATGGTTGCCCATCGTTTGCCATTCGTTGCTGCTGTTGCCAATGTCCGCCGTGTGGGGTGGCGGTGCAGGCGGCGGAGTTTGTGGTGGCAATTCGCTGTCATCGCCGCCGTACGCCGTACGCGCCGCTTGCAGTGAGTGTTGAAACGCACTGCGCACGTGGCCAATGGTCGTGTCGCCGAGGGCGCCAGCGGCGGTGACGTCACCTAAACCGGCTGATCGGTGCGGTACTCGGGCGGAACCAAGCGGAGCGATTCTTGGCAATGGAAAACCCTTTCCCACACTCTCGCCCAATTAAAGTGGCAACTAATTTGGCCACTAATCATTTCTGTTTTACATTGTTGGCGCTGTCCGCCATTGGCCAAAACGCCCGAAGCGATGCTTCGCTCGTCGGACGAAGCACTCGCAGTTTCAGCTGAAAAATTGGAAAAATCGAGAAGAATTTCACAAAAATTCAAAAATAAAAACGAACGCTTTATCCAAAGTCCGTAATGGAAGGGGTTACAGCAGGAAACGGTAGCATTGTTTATGGTTACTGTAAAAAGAAGTATGCGATGGAATTCATTCATTTTGGCTACGGAAATGAAAGATTAAATTTAATTATCAAATCAAATAATTGGGCCAAAAAATAAGTGTCCAAAAAGCATGGAAAATGTTGCCACAAAATTTAATCGCTATGGCTATTTGTTTTTTGCATAATTTAGTTTCAATTACCAACCGCGGCCAAATCGGCACCAGGGCAAAGGGTCGAGCCTGTGGAGAGCGGCATCGACCTGAAACATTGGCACAAGGCATAAAACAACAAAAAATAATGGAGAGGAAGGAAAAGCCGGGAAAATCATTCAAAAACCATACACCAAAAATAAAGCTAATTTTAAAAAAGAATTTGATCATTTGATCAAAACTTTGCCGACTCCGTCGCACCTGAAGGTCTTTCCACCGCCACATTTTGCAGCAGAGATAAGGCATTGACATTGGCCTGAAATGCAGTCGATAGTAATGCGTTAATTAATTAATTATCCATAGTAATTACCCGGCCCCTCGGTTTGTTTACTTGTCAATTTGGGGGATTAGTCCCGCGTCCGGATTCGTCAGCGGTTGTGTAAGCAATCGCCGCCGTGATGGACTCGCGGCGATCACTTGCGACTCGCCGTCGTCCGCCGACAGTCGCCGTCTTTGTCGCTGCTGCAGTCGCCGTCGTCGCTCCGTTGTCGCCGTCGCATTGGCCATTTCGTCCGTGTCCAATTCGGCGTCACTGCTGCTCCCCGTTCTGGGCGAACTGCTGATTATTGTAGTGTTCAGCGGCCGAAGTGAAATGGCCCCGGCGGCACTGTCTTCTGGCGGTGAAGTGTAAACGGCCAAACGCCTAAAGCGATGGACTAATTAGTCAATTAATTGGTTAATTAGTGGTTCGCCAGTCAGTCACCTGCTGAATTTGCTGTCCCTTCTGTTCCTCTGCTGCAGCTGCTGTTCTCGATGTGTCGAATATCGCCTCTGATAGCCTCCGGCGCTGCCGGGCACAGCGGCGGCGCCGTCCGTCGTCGGAATTGGCACCAAAACGCCGGAGGCGGACGAAGTCGCCGGCTGATGGTGAATTGAGGCGACGGTGGGAAAGCGTTGGCGTTGGAAGAGAATACGGTCACGCTCCATTTGCCTCAACAAAATGTTTAAATGATTTCATGGCAATTAAACAGCAATTTAAATTTTTGTTTTTAAAAGGTGTGGCATAAGAATGGTTGATTTGGTCTGATCATCCGATCACTTTTTACAGTTTTCGGCTTTATTTGCCATTCACTTGATCGAATGCCGTGGTCGCGTGCTGACAATGGTCGCCGAACAGCCCGGCATCATCTCCGGCTCCTGCTCCGCCTCTTCTCCGCTGCTGATGCTTTCCTCGCGTTCCTCAACAAGGTCCATCGGTGGGCCCGGCGCGCACTGTTTGATGTTGATGCCGCCCGACTCAATTGCCTTGCAAATCGTTGGGATGCACTTTTTATTGGGAACATTAGCCCAGGGTTCCAGTTAGCAGCAGATTTCGTGGCAAATGAGGATTTTTTGAGGCTATGATGAGAGATTTAAAAATTGATCAGGAATCGCATGATGAGGGGAAATGATAATTGATTTCCAAATTGAAGGAAAAAACCACGGAAGTTAAACCCATTTTATCGAAATTATTATTAAATTCATAAAATGTAAGTTTTAAATGTTCGCCACCTTTCGCAGCACATCCAAGTCTTCGGTGTCGAATCCGCGCATGAGGTTGAGAAAACGGCGCTTCGCCTTTCGCTCGTCGTCAGTGACCTTTTCGAATGAATAGTTAATTAATATATTATTTTCTTTATTAATGAATCGGAACTGATCACTACTGATCAGTGCGTGATTTCTATTCGAAAATGCCGACCAACAATCGCCGCCGCCAAAGGACTTCGATGTGCCTTCGTCTTTCCGTGAAAAGGCAAAGAAGACCGCAGTCACAGCTGATGGATGGGATTGGATAAATTAAAAAATAATTAAAATATATTGTAATTAAATTCAGGTCCCAGTCCTACTGGGAATGAAAACTCAGGCCGATTAAAACCAATACCGGGACCTAAAAAAGCCGTGGCCTCGGCCCGGTCGACCCAATTTAAATTTTCTTATGAACTTAAAAAAGCGGATTGCTAACATTAATTAAAGTAATTAATTATACCAATTTAATTTATAAATTGAAGAACAAACAAATGGTAAATTAACTAATAATTTTAATTTTGGGCCAATTTTAAATTTTCTTCCAAAAGAAAAACCCACGGCATTCGGCGGCCGTGGGCCCAGCGATGGCCCAGCCAGACTCGACGCGGTGTGGACGACCCGCAACCGCAGCAGAACGAGGAACAGTCTCGGCGAGCTCAGCGGCAACAATTAGCGGGGGATTATTCGATTGGGTTGGAGGGGCGCCAAACAATGGGAAAGCGTCGGCTTTTGACGGCGGAGTACGACGAAACGGGGGACAATAGCAGCGGAGGAAGAGGCGATTTTGTTGGTGATTATGGCAGCAGAAAGAACGGAAAAAGGACGGCGGAGGGCGCGGAAAAACGGCAGCGGAACAAAGGCTGAGACGGTGGCGGAGGAAGCGGCAAAACGGCGACGACGACGGTGGCGGCGAAAACGGCACTCTCCGACAGTCAATTGGGGGTGACATCCACCTAAACATGGGGAGGGCATAAATCTGATAAGGGAAAGTAAGCCAAAGGATGAAGACTAATTAGTTGGGGTAATAAGCAAAAGGATGACGACTAATTAGTTGGGGTTTGTCCGGGTATCGAAAAGCGTGCCTTGAAAGTAAAGCAGCATTTGTGGATTGGATTTTCAAAGGATATTTAGAATGCCCGAGAGTATTGGCCTCAAATCTCAGCGTTTAAGATATTCACTTTTGATTATCGGATTTAAATCGATTTTCAAGAACCAAATCGGAGAATGGATGGACAATCAATTGGAAAATCAAACGAAAATGGCTTCATATTCAGTTTTAATTTAATTTTTATTACCATAAATGGCCAAAATTGTTGGAGGTGCCAAAAGGAATGGCCAGCAAAAAATGTGATGAAAAATAATGGAGGACAAAATGAAGAACGGAGCAACGGACGAAAGAAAGACGGAACGGTGAAAAAGAAACGAACGAACGCCCAAAGGAAAGGACGACGAGGAAAAGGGAAACTGAAATAAAGAGGGGGAAATTAATGAGTGAATTAATTAATTAGGTAATTAAAAATTATAAATATGTAAAATGAAAATTAAAGTAAAAAATAATAATAAGAATAAATTAACATTTTAACGTTAAAAATCAGAGACACCACAAAAAATTAAATTCAAAGTGAACTTTCATTTCATTTCTCTTAAAAGCAAGCTTAATTGCTCACAATCATCCATTTATATTCGGAGGACAATAAAAACTCGGCCGAATTTGGCTCAACGCGCGCTTTACGAGTTCAAATCGACCGAATTCGACCTTCAAAAGTGCCGGGATTTTTGAAGGAATGGCAAAACAATTCGAAAATGGCAAAACTCAACGGAAGCGAAATTCCGTTTTTGGGAGCGGAAACAGTGAAGGAAAGAAAGGCCAAAAATTCCAAGTTTTTGTTGGCCAAATTGGCAATTCCAAGGGCCAATGTGAAGCCAAATGCCGTCCGCCCCCCTCCCACTTTTGGCAATGCTCTCTTTCTAATTGCGCTTCCGTTTTGGCGGCGGAGAATGGCCGCAAATGGGCCATTTGCGAAATTCGGTTGGAAATTAGCGCAAATAAAAAAACGAATGGACGCGAATAAATGAGAAGCACAAAAAGAGAAAAAGGGAGGACAAAAGGACACCAAAAAGTGCCAATTTGGAAATTGACTTTATGGGGAGGAGGAATTTAGCAAAGGAAAAAGGTAATCAAATGACAAAACTCAAAAAGGGGACGAAAGGAAATTCGAAATTAAAAATGGTAAGTTTAATAATAATTAAAAATAACACATTAATTATTAAAGAGTTTAAAATCAATTTAATAAAAAGCATTTAAAAAGTTTTCGGAACCAAAAAATTCATCGATTTTATTGATGCCACAATTGAAAAAGGGGAGGCGGAAGAGAAGTGATTTATGGGAATGAGGCCGAAAAACGGCGGAGTGGGCGTGGGGAGTGCCAATGGCAAAGAGTGCCGGGGGGGGGGGGGGGAAAGGATGCCAAAACGGCACTTCGTTTGCTGTGCCGTCGTAGTCGGCTGCTTTTGCAGTGATTTGGTGGTGGTGGTTCGGCTCCTCTTGTGTCGTTTTGCCCCTCCACAAGTGTTTACAATGGGAAGGGACCAAAAAGAGGAAGCAAAAGCAGCAGCAGAGGAAGAGGGGGACGAGAGGGAGGTTAAGCGGGACGAAGGATGAACCCCTCCCTCCCGCACCGACGGCACGGCGCCCTTCTCGCGGGATCCGTCTCTCTCTCCCCCCCCCCTCTCATTGGCACCCGCTTGAAGGGGGAAAAGCATGAGGAAGTTGGAGGAGAAGCAAAGTGCCAACAAGGAAAGGAAGTAAGAGGAAATTGGAAGGAGCAGAAAAAGAGGATGAAAAAGGAGGAAAAGCAACAGTGACACAATGAAAGGGGAGGAGAAGAAGGTGATGCCAAAGGGGAAATATGTAAAAAGTGAATTGGAGGTGCCACGGGTTTTATGTCTGTGCTCTTCTATTTCGTTGCCCCGGCCTTTTTTCGCCGCCTTTGGCATTTCGTCCCCTGCCCCTCCGGCAACTTTTGACGGGTCGATATGCACACACACAGAGACCGAAACATTCCAAAATATAAAAATGTATGTATATGCAACTTTGGCGGATGAATGTGCGGTGCGGACGGAGGGACAAAAAGCGGCCCAAAATTTAGCAGCGGGCCAAAAGAAAGGAAAAGCGGCCCCTGACCTGGTCCTCCCCCGCAGGCACATTCTCATTCATTGTGCCGTTGTGCCCATGGGAGAAATTTTCGAGAGAAGTGCAGCAAAAGTGAGGGTGGGCGAGGGAGGCACCACTCAATGCTTTACCAGGCCAAGAAAAACGACCCGATGGGAAATTTGGAGTATTTCTGTGGCCGCCGGCAGGGGAAATTAATGGACGGACGGGGAGAGGGGAGGGGGCTTTGGCGGCGGTGGCGGTGTCCCCAACGCCGCCACAGAGAAAAATTAGTGACTAAATGAGTGAGTGACTGCTAAAATGGGGGGGGGCAAAAGCCGGGGGCAATCATTTTGAAAATGCTTTAATTTACCAAATGGAAATTGATACTTTCTTTTTTATATGCAAATAATTGCCACCAACAACAAGGAAGCGTTTTCGTTTTGGGTGGCATTTCCATCGGATTGTGTGTCTGATCGGTGGTAAAACAATCGCCGCCCCGCGTCTTCGCTTCCCCCCCCCCTCCGCCGCCGCCGCTTCTCATCGATCTGTTGGCCATTCCCAACGGTGTACACTTCCTTCCCCCCCCCCTATGCTGAATTTGCCCGCTGGACGACGACGAGTTGGCCCAAATATTGAGCAGATGGCGCCATGGGAAGAAACACTTTTTGAGGGTGGCGCCGGGAAAATGAATGGGCCGAAAAATTCGGGGGGGGGGGGGGAGGCGATCGATCCGACGCATCCCATCCATCGATCATTCATCCGTTTGATCAGTGACGACGGAAGGAACTGACTGAGAATGGAATTCACCCCAAATCATCCTCCAGCCATCATTCACGCCTTGGGCCATAACACACCAAAGGCAGGGGCAAGGACAGAAGAAGTGGGGGCATTTGTGGGGGGTGCAAAAGTTGGAGGAGAAAAGCCGGGGGCACGGGGAGAGAGAGCAACAAATGTGATGGGTGAGAATGCTCATCATAATTGAGCAGCACCAGAAATTGGAATGGGCACGGGTAGGGAGGGAAGGAAAGGGCTTCGTGTTTTATTTGGCAAATCCAAATTTTGTTGAAAATTTTTGGCAGCACTTCTGACCAATTTTCGGGCACTTGTAAATTTGGTGAAATAAATTAATTATTGAGGAAGTCAATGAAAAAACAAAATAAATACTTTTTTAATATAATAAGTACAGGGGCGAAGACAGCTTATTTGTTAGGCAAATGCCATTGCTAACGCTAACCAGAAAATAATCTTTTTCAGCCTAATGCGAAATGGTGAAGGTGGGCCAATCTGATGGATTTCATTAAGAAAAATATTTTAAATTTAATTTTTTGAAAAAAGAAATTCTCCGTAGCAAAAAGAGCATCTGCTCAACACTCCAATGGAAAAGCTTAAATTTAGAAAGTGTTAACGATTTGCGTGACTAATACTCAAAGGCAAAAGGAGTGCCAAAACTGAAGTTTTTGCCTCATTTGTGGTGTTTTCATTGGAAAACGAGTACTTAAAAAATAACAGATTTGATAAATCATTGATTATACAATGTCATATGACAAATCCAATATCAGATTCATAATCAGGAGATCAACACCTCGGAAAATCCATTTATTAGCTCGTTTTTTTCTTTGCCCCGTTTTTGCGTTTTTTCAAAATTATTTGTTTAGGCATTATTTGAAGTGAAATGTTTGTTGCGCACTTTCTGCATCTCATTTTGAGGGTGTGTATTTAAAAATAAATTAAAATTCGTTGAAATTAATGGGACATTCTTCCACAATCAATGCAATCTCTGGCCACTAATCATTTTTTGAATATTTTTATTATTATTTTTTTTTGCCAATAAGAACAACAACGTGTGCTGGCGAAGAAGTCGCTCATTGAGCACTCAGATCCGCTAGTCGGCTGTGATCTGAATAAAATGCCAACAATTTGCTGGCCAAGTTGTTTCAGGAGCATTGGGAGTTTCGCAATTACTTTGTGCAGTTAGAATTAGAGTGCCACGGGACCGGGAATTTTTGCCAAAACCGGGACCGGGACTTGCCGGGACCTGAGAAGCCGGGACCGGGACCTCGATTTTTTTTCGGGACCGGGACCGGGACCGCAAGAAAAACCGGGAACCGGGACCAACCGGAAAATTTTAAAAATTCAAAAAAAATCAAATTTTAATTTATATCAAGTGAAAATAATACAAAATTATTTGGTTTTTTATTTAATAAATTAAATTAATGAAAATTTTCAAACAAATTTTCTTCAATTATTTCAAACAATTAATCATTTTTGGACTAAATCATCGCATATTAATAGAAATTCAGATTTGATTTTCACATCACTTTTTTTCGGAGCGCTTTTTCAAAAAACTTTTGGGAAAGAAGGGGGTGCAATTTGTTAACAGATTTTCAACAAAAAAAGGTTGGTTTTTGCGATTATTAAGCTCAATTGGTAGGATTTTCATTTAAAAAATGATAAAATATGTATCAATTTTAAAAAAACTATGAGTAATCATATTTTTATAGGAAACCCACGAGTATACAAAACAAAAAAAATTGAAAATAATCTAATTTCCCGGTTCCCGGTTGCCCTACCGGGACCGGGACCGGGACCTGAGCTTTTCAAAACCCGGGACCGGGAACCGGGACCTCGGATGACCGGGAATTCCCGGCCCGGTCCCGTGGCACTCTAGTTAGAATGAATTTTTTCTGAATTTTTGGCCCAAAATTATTCATTTTAATGGCATCGATTTACATGGCTTGACCCCATTCGCATTTTGGCTGTTGTCGACCCGACGCCCTCCCCCGCCAAATTCTTTTTTTTTAAAATTGGCCTACAACAAGGATTAAATAAATAATACGAGCAGTGGGCGCCGCTTCGCGGCGCCAACTGCTCTTTTTTCAGATTTTAAAAATTTCACTAAAATTATTCTTTTCTGTTAAAAAACCGCATTAAAAATTTCAAAAATTTTTCCCGGTTGCTCCTATCGGAACCGCCTCCCTCCACAATGTTCCCAAAATTTATTGAAAAACCGTGACGGAAAAAAGGTGTAAATAGTCAATCCTTTCCCAAATGTTCTAATATAATGTAAAAGTAATTAATAATTTTGATGAAATCATTGAATAATTTTTAAGCTGATATAGAAATATACCGAAAATATTTTTTAAATCATTATTTATTTGGTAATAATTTTAAAATTTAGCCTATTAAAATTTTTAAGTATTTCCGCGTTCCGCAAAAATTTACCGCTGTAATTACGATTTACGAAAATTTTTTTGGCTTCGGAATGCCATCCATGTTCCAAATACTTATTTCTCCTTTAACCAGGGGTTGATCGAAAATTTTTCAAAATCAGACCATCAGGGCCAAAAAATCAGATTTTAGGCTCAAAAACCAAGACATTTTGTAATATTGCTTCAACTAACGATATATATGATATTTTTCGTCTTTTATTTCTCTCATTTTATCCTTTCCTCTCTTCTTTCCTCTTATCTCTCCTCATCTCTCTTTCTCCTCCTCACTCTCTTTTTCTTTTCACTTTCCTCTCTCGTATCTCCTCTCTCTCTCTCTCTCTCTCTTTTCCTCTGTTCTCTCCTCTCTCTCTCTTTGTCCCGTCCCTCCTCATTCTCTCTTTTCTTTCCTCTCTTATCTCCTCGCCTTCTCACTTACTTTTCCTCTCTTCTCTCCTCTTTCTCTCTCCTTATCTCTCGCTTTCAATCCCTTTTTTCTCCTTCTCTCACCCCCTCTCTCTCTCTCTCTTTCTCTGTCTCTCTCTCCCGCTGTCTATCTCTCTCTACCTCGCTCTCTCTTTTCCTTCTCTCTCACTTTGTCTTTCTCTCAATCTGCTCTCTTTCTCCCTTCTCTCTTACTCCCTGTCGCTCTCTGTCCTCTTTTTCTTCCTCTTCCTCTCTCTCTCTCTCTCTCTCTCCTCTCACTGTCTCCCCTTCATCCCTCTTTTTATTCCGCTTTCTCATTGATTTCCCTTTCCCTTTCGCTCTCTCTCTTCTTTCCTCTCTTCTCTCCTCATCTCTCTTTCTCCTCCTCACTCTATTTTCTTTTCACTTTCCTCTCTCTTATTTCCTCCCTCTCTCTCTCTTTTCCTCTGTTCTCTCCTCTCTCCCACTCTCTCTCTTTTCCTCTGTTCTCTCCTCTCTCTCTCTCTTTATCCTCCTCCCTCTCTCTTTTCCTATATTTTCTCCTCTCTCTCTTTTCCTCTATTCTCTCCTCTCTCTCTCTCTCTTTGTCCCTCCTCACTTTATCCCTCCTCACTCTCTCTTTTCTTTCCTCTCTCTTCTTTTCTTCTCTCTCTCTCTGCTCCTTTCCTCTCTTATCTCCTCCCTCTCTCACTCACTTTTCCTCTCTTCTCTCCTCCCTCTCTCTTCGTTCTCTCTCTTTATCTCTCGCTTTCAATCTCTTTTTTTCCTTCTCTCACCCCCCCCCTTTCTCTCTCTCTGTCTCTATCTTTCTGTCTATCTCTCTCCCCCTCTCTCTCTCTTCCTTCTCTCTCACTTTGTCTTCCTCTCGATCTCCTATCTTTCTCCCCTCTCTCTTACTCCCTGTCGCTCTCTGTCCTCTCTTTCCTTTCTCCCTCTTCCTCTCTCTCCTCTCACTGTCTCCCCTTCATCCCTCTTTTATTCCGCTTTCTCATTGATTTCCCTCTCGCTCGCTCTCTCTCTTTTCCTCTGTTCTCTCCTCTCTCTCTCTCTCTTTATCCTCCTCACTCTCTTTTTCTTTTCTCTCTCTGCCTCCTTTCCTCTCTTATCCCCTCGCCCTCTAACTCACTTTTCCTCTCTTCTCTCGCTCTCAATCCCTTTTTCTCGCTTCTCACCCCCCTCTCTCTCTCTCTCCTCGCTCTCTCTCTCTCTCTCTCCTCGCTCTCTCTCTCTCTCTTCCTTCTCTCTCACTTTGTCTTCCTCTCGATGATTTCCCTCTCGCTCTCTCTCTCTCTCTCTCTTGCTCTCTCTCTCTCTCTCTCTTATGCAACGTACGTAGCAAGGATAGCACAAAAATCCGATTTCCGAAATTTTGTAACAAAAAAAGACAGAAATTTTCAAATTTTTTTTTGAATTTTAGCCTTTTTGTACAATTTCAACTGAAATAAAAAAGGTGAACAAAATAATCCCTTTCTCAAAAATGTTCTAAAACAATATAAAATAACATGAAAAAAGGTTTTGCTGAAAATCACTGAATTTTTTTTCAACCTGATATACCAAAAGCATTTTTGAAACATCTTTTACTTGGTTAAGAATTTTAAAATTTCCTATTAAAATGTTTAAAATTTTTTGTTATATTTTATATATTTTAAAAAATTTCCAACTTAACTTCAGATTTCCTATGTTTTTGGGATCGGAATTCGATTTACGAAAAATTTTTGACCCCAGGAAGTATGGACTTCCAAAAATTTTTGGGGCCCATCCCTGGTTCTTTAAATTTTAAAAGTCAAATCAATTTTTAATCCCGAATCCCGAACATTAATTCGAGCAAAAGTCGAGTTTAAATTTACGAACCTGGCATTTTTCGTACAAAAGGGCTTAAATAATACTTTATTCCTTTTTGGAAGAAAAAAACGAAATTTGAAAAATCGAATTCATGTTAAAATTGATCAAATTAAATGTCAGACTCATGTTCAACATGCCAGAAAATCCCATTGAAACATTTTTTGATTTTTAAACTTCAAAAAATTTGAAAAAAAGGAGGTAGATTTAGATAATCCCAAAATTGGTAAGGAAAAAAATCAAAGAAATGAAAAAATACAAAAATACAAAATATTTTAAAATGCATGTAAAAATAACAAATCAAAAAGTTTGTAACCATTGAATAAAGTAAACAAAAACAATAAGCAAATGGAGTAAAATTAGTAAAAAGCATTGGAAAGAATGGGAGAAAAAAGGTCGGGTCAAAAAATTCTTGAAAAATTTAGACATATTTTCTTCTCTTCCGAAATACCAAAAGGTTCTAAATTTTCACCAATTTTCACAAAATCCCGCGAAGGAGAGTTTATATAATTGACGATAATTAAATAAATCAGCATTTTTTAAGGTTCTATTTTTTGGTAGTTTTTAGTGCATTTTTCAATAAAATTAAGAAATAAAATTATTCAAAATCTTTCAAAAATGTAAGCAAAAATCATAAATAAAAAATTTTGCATTCATTGAAAATGGTAAACAAAATCAATGAGCACTGCTGGAGGGAAACAGTAAACAAACACCCTCGGGGAGAAGAATGGAAGGGAAAAGAAATCGCGTCGAAAAATTCTTTGTTTTGAACGGTGGGCGGGGCTAACTGCCGATTAATATAATAGATAGGACAACCAAAAATATGTATAGAAAAATATGCGCATGGAATAAAGAAAGAAATTTCTGTAAATATTTTTATTTAAATAAATAAAATAATTTTTCAACAGCAGAAGAAAATATTCAGTTTTACAAGCTGAGAAATTTTTGGCAATTCATTTTTTAATTTTCCTTACAAATTTCACTTTTATTTTTCAAATGATTTTGACCTTTTTTTCTAATAATTTGTAAATTTAAAATAAATATTGTGATTAAATTTTAAAATGGCGATAATTTGCCAATTCTCTGATCAATGTGCGTCTGTCCATCTCCGATCACTTTCTCCCATCTTTTTTTTTATCATTATTTCTGTTCAAATGTTCTTCCATTCCGTTCGTTCATTCATTTGACACGGAAATCATTGAACGGATTCTTTTTTTCAATAAATAAATTAATTTATAAAATTCATTTTTATTTTTATTTTACCCTTCGCCCCTCTGAAATTTGTCCCATGCCCCGTTGATCTGATCAAGTGAGCATCGCCAGCCGATGAATTCGTCCAACTGAAGCGCGCCATCTTTGTATTTCTCCGCCAACATTGGCACGTCGTCACGCGTTTTGAACCCTAAAAAATGTTTGGGAAATAATGCCAAAGACTGAAAAAAGTGCCAAATCCGTCGTGCCTTTCCCTCCACTCACCTCCGACAGTGTTTCCCATCAAAATGCGCCCTTGCAGCAAAAGTCCGTTCGGAATTGGCACCTCTTTGCTGGAAAGACCCAAAATGCATGTCTTTCCGTAACACTTTTTCGTGGACTCAAACGCTTGGGCATAAATTTCCAAAAATTCCCTAAATGCCAAACTTGGCAAGAACCATGGCCTCGGCATCGCCGGTCGCTTCAAATGCCAAGTCGATGCCTCCCTCAAATTTCTTGGTCAGAAATTGCGGCATGGACTCGTCCAACTCGTTGGGGTTGATCAGATCAGTTGCGCCAAACACTTTTGCTAATCCAATGTTCATTCGTTAATCTTCCGCTTAATTTGCCACCTGCTTTGAGTCTGTCCGTGTTCATATCGATCGCCACAATTCTTTTGGCACCCATGTCTCTCGCGCCCATCACCGCGGCGAGCCCAACGGCGCCCATTCCCCACACGCCCACCGTACTGCCGGCGCGGATGGGACACCCTTTGACCGGACTACCGTAACCGGTGGTGACACCGCAGCCGAGCAGTGCCATTCTGTCCAGGGGCAACTACGGATCAATCTGTGTGGGGAAGCGAAGAAGAAAATGGCACGCAATTGAAAAGTGATTGAATGCTAATGAGGCCAATGAATGACATTGGCAACCGCAATTTCCGGCGTCACTGTGTACTCACTGAACGTGCTGCAACCGACGAAATGGTAAATGGGCTGTCCACGGCACGAAAAACGGGTGGTGCCACCCCCCAAAAAAAGTCTGTGATTTTTTGGTCGTTTTTGTCAACCATTTCCAATAATAAAAGACACGCCATATCAATTCCCTCACAAATAAAGAAATTTTCGGCAAAGATTCGACGTTGGGTCTGCGCAAACGTCGCACTCGCGGCATTGGCACAACGGCAGCGGAATGACGTGGTCACCGGCACGGACACTTTGCACGCCGGGGCCCACCGACTCGTCAACGCCGGCACCCTCGTGGCCGACGATGGTCGGGAATTTCACTCTCGGGTCAGTGCCACTCAATTGCTGAAAGTGCAAAAGGACAATGAGTAAAAAAAAAAGAATTTAATAAAAATATTTGAATTGATTGAAAATTAAATTAAAAAATAAAATTAAAATACCGTAAATCCGCTATTTGAAGGCCCCCTCCAATTAAAGGCCCCTTTTTGGAGGGGTTGAACAATAGAAGGCCCGGGCCTTCAAATAGCGGATTTACGGTATTTACTTTCAGAAAAAATAATTGATGTAAATGTCCGTGTCACATATCGCCGTGAACATCACCTCAAAATTTAAATGAAATTAATTAATTAATGAGTTAATAATTAATTAATTAATTGTCCGCTGCCACTTGCCTTAATTCGAACTTCTCCCTCTTTTGGCGGTTGCACTTCGATCTTTTCAACGACCAATGGCTTTTTCGGTTCCCACGCGACCGCCGCCCGACAAGTGATAGTCTGAAAAAGCAATTTCAATTTGCTAATTAATTACAGAAATAATTAGTGCAAATTGCCTTCCCCGCGGTTTCCATTTCCTTCTCAATTTTATTTGTTTTAATTTTTGCATAAAGCGAAAATGAATATGGCGGCACTCACCACTAATCATCTTCTTTTGCTTGTTTTTGTTGTTGTTTTTTCTGATCGGCGATGAAAGAGACGCACTAATTAAAAGGTTCATAGATTAAATAATAATGAATCAATTAAAAAAAAACAAAATGAAAAAAGCCGAGAAAAAAGCGTTGACCAGGAGAAGTAAAATCGAATTCTCGAGATTTGAGAAATGAATCGAAAATTGAATTGGGAAGCGACTCCCGCACCCGATTTTCGTTCAATCGTTTTTCATTTGGGGGGGGGGCGGCTGAATTTCACAAAATCTCAAATTCCCCCCTCCCCCTTCATTCAATAGGCAATTCGGTATTAAGCCATTTTAGGGGTGGCCCGATCACCTCACCATTCACAAAAAGGAATAAAGCAGCTCTCTATGTTTGTCTTAACCAATCCAAATGATAATGAATTGACTATTTCTGAGAAAGATGATGCTAATGATTTTTTAATTGAAATAAACAAAAACAAAGAAAACAAAAGCAAATTTTTCGATTACATTACGGCTTTCGAACATTTATTCGTCCACTGATTTTTTGATAAAATGACAGAGAAAAAGGGAGGGCAAGGGCAACAAAGAAAAGGAGAGAGCTGAGGAGAGAGAGGGAGGGAGAGAGAGAGCGGGGAAGTGGGAGAGGGACAGAGAAATAAAGATTGGCCAAAAAACAAAGGGAAGAGAAGTAAAGAGACGGAAAAGAATGTGTGAATGCAGGAGGGCGAAGGAGGAGGCATGGCAAATGCAAATGAAAATCAGCAAACAGAGACAGCAGCAGCAGACACCGACACAAATTCCAATCCGCCGCTTCCACCGATCGAAGCGATCCATTCGAATTCAATCACTCATTCATTCTTTCATTCCCCTTGGCCCAACAGCAGCACCCGCTTCTCCACCTTCTCCGTTTCGTCCATGCTTTAAGCAGTTCCGGGGATATCCGATGCTTTTGCCTCTGCGGCGCTCTGTTGTCTCACCACATTGAGAAGCGGAGGGAAGAGAGAGGAAGAGAGAGAGAGAGAAGGGAAGAGAAGAGAGAGAAAGAGAGAGAGAAGGGAAGAGAGAGAAAGAGAGAGAGGGAGAAGAGAGATAGAGAGAGAGAGGAAGATAGAGAGAGAAGGAAGAGAGAGAGAGAGAAGAGAGAGAGGAAAGAGAGGGGGAGAGAGAAAGAGAGAGGGGGAGAGAGAAAGAGAGAGGGGGAGAGAGGAGAGAGAGAGAGAAGAGAGAGAGAGAGAGTAAAAGAGACAGAGAGAGAGAGAGAAGGGAAGGGAAGAGAGAGAAAGAAAAAGTATGAGAGATAGAGAAGGGAAGAGAGAGGGAGGAAGAGAGATAGAGAGAGAGAGAGGAAGAGAGAGAGAGGAAGAGAGAGGGGGAGAGAGGAGAGCGTCGACTGATCGGACGTAGAGCATAAGAAGCATTTGCCGCCAACCTTAGCAGATCACCACTCCATCTCCCCCTCCTCTACTCTGTTTGCTGCTGATCGTCCGCTTTTCCTCTCCTTCAGCTTAAACACTCAACCCCCCCCCCCCCCCTCCTCTCTCCTCTGTCCCATAAATCTCTGCCGTCTTCTTCGTCTCATCGTTCTGCCCCCCCCCCCCCGCCTCCATTCTCCGCTGACTGATCTGTCCGCCCCCGCACTTCTTTTGCCCGTTTCTTCCGCCGTTACACACTCATCTCACATAGTCCCACAAAACATTTCACCAACAAAAGCAGCAGAAGAATTACCAAACGGAAGAGCAGAGAAATGCCGTCCCAAGGAGGTAAAAAAGTGCTCTTATCAACAACATTTTGCCATTTAAATTGTGTTTTTTTAATTTCAGAACTCAAAGAAATCTTCAACCTTTACGATGAGGGTAAGGCAAAAGCCGAGCAAAAATGGACCAAATATCAAATTGGACCAAATTTTAATGTTCAATGGAGGCAATTTCCGATCAAATTTATCCACCGAGGGCAAATTTCTGATCACCTTTCTGTTGAAATGTTTTGGCTTTGCTTTTTACTGATCATTTTCAGAATTGGAGGGCAAAATCGACGCCACGCAAATTGGCGACGTGGCACGCGCGTGTGGGCTGAAGCCGACCAATGCGATGGTTTGGAAAGCGGCGGGCGAAGAATACAAACGCAAGGGCGAGAAGAAATTGGCATTCGAAGAATGGCTGCCCATCTTCGAACAGTTGCAGAAGGAGAAGGTGAGGTGGCAAACAGCACAAAAAAGCAACGGAAGGGACGGCACGGGGGGGGAGGAAAAGCAGGGGGTACGGAAGGAAGGAAAAGCAGGGGGTACGGAAGGAAGGAAAAGCAGGGGGTACGGAAGGAAGGAAAAGCAGGGGGTACGGAAGGAAGGAAAAGCAGGGGGTACGGAAGGAAGGAAAAGCAGGGGGTACGGAAGGAAGGAAAAGCAGGGGGTACGGAAGGAAGGAAAAGCAGGGGGTACGGAAGGAAGGAAAAGCAGGGGGTACGGAAGGAAGGAAAAGCAGGGGGTACGGAAGGAAGGAAAAGCAGGGGGTACGGAAGGAAGGAAAAGCAGGGGGTACGGAAGGAAGGAAAAGCAGGGGGTACGGAAGGAAGGAAAAGCAGGGGGTACGGAAGGAAGGAAAAGCAGGGGGTACGGAAGGAAGGAAAAGCTGGGGGTACGGAAGGAAGGAAGGACCCATCAGCAGTGCCAAAGGAGGAGGAGGATATGGCAAAACGGGGTATGGAAGGAGAGGTGTCCCCAAATGAGGGCCAAACCCTTTTTACACATTCAGAATCCCAGCGTCCCTATTTTTCAAATTTTCTTTTGTTTTTAAACAAATTTCAAAAAATCCAGGTCAAGGCCTGGGCCAGGCCTTTACAACACTTGATTTTTCATGACATGATTTTTGTCCAGGAAATCCAAGTCCAGGCCTTTCTCAAAATGTCCAATTCTAATGGCAACATTTAAATTTCTTGGCATAAAATTGGGACGTAAAGCCGACCGAACCGAACGGTGTCATGACAACTCGTACAATTGCTTATGTTAGGCCTAGGCTTTATTTTTGTAAAATACGAGCTGCCTTCGTACGAGTTGCCATTGACCCAACCGAATGCCCCCCCCCCCGTTTTAAAGCTGACAACTGGGAAGGTATCTAAGTCTTGGACAAATTCAACTTCGGCTAGCGGAGAGAAAACGGCAATATTTGTAGGCTTATTGTAGGAAACCGTGTCAAGTAGTACCGTATACGAATTTTTATACTGTCACATAAGAATGGGTACTTAATTAACCAATTAATTCCGTCTCTTTCGCCTGCGCAGGAAGTGGGCACTTACGCCGACTTCGTCGAGGGTCTGAAAGTGTTCGACAAAGACGAGAGTGGCAAAATCATGGCAGCCGAGCTCAGGCACGTGCTGCTGGCGCTGGGCGAACGGCTGAGCGCGGAGGAAGCGGACGAACTTTTGCTGGGCGCCCAGGACGGCGAGGGAATGATCAATTACGACCGTAAGCGATTATTAATGAAATTAACCGTGTCGAGAGTCCCGACAAATGACCGTTCCCCCTTGGTATTTCAGAGTTCATCAAAAAGGTGTTGGCCGGGCCCTACCCCGAGGATTGAAAGACGCAACGCAAATTAGACAAAACACAAAATGAGAGATGGGAAAAGTCCACCCGAATGACGAAAGAGATGATACAACTGTTTTCTCGCCCCATTTCCAAATTGGCAATTGCTCCAATAAAAGGCGTTCAATTTTCAAATTGCCATTTTAAATATAATTAAAAAGGGAAAAGCAATGGTTGAAAAGGGAAAAGGCTTTTGTGTATCCTATTTGTCGTTGAGATTCTTCCAAATTCACAATTGGCTGAGCAAATCACTTTATTATTCATTCATTCTTTCGCCGAGTTCGCTCCGTCTTTTTGCATTCCGCGTAAATGTCGTTGAGGCCCAAGGCCAAAATGAGGTTTTTCTGAATTTTATTAAACCAAGTTATTTCTAAAAACATTAGGCATTAGTGTTCACCACATACATTAAAAGGGGGGGGGATTTTAATTAATTGCTAATTGTAAAAATTTGTTTAATAACCCCTCACAACGACTTAAATTCCCGATTTGCGGATAATTTTAGTTTCGCCCGGGTGGTGGTAAAGGGGTCATAAGCCATTGCGTCCGCGTGGCCTCTGCTTTTTGTGAGCACCTCGTTGAAAATGAATGGGACGGCCCTTCGCTGCTGCACCAAAGGCCTCCGCTCCGTCTGAACGCCGTTTCTGAACAGTGCAACAGTGGGCAACTGTTTGCTGCTCGCGTGGCCATTGACGCGGAAATGGTCGCCCTCTTTTGGGTGTTTGCCGACGTCCAATTTGCCTTAAGGGCCGAAATGAATTTTAATTTTGAAAACGACATGAAAATGGCCTCCTTCTTACCAAAGCGCAAATTCGGCAGCGAATACCTTACAATTAGAGGAAAAAAATATATAAAATTTCCAAACAACAGAAAAAAGCAACCTTTCGCTGAGAGCACTGAAAACGGGCGCCACATAACGACAATCTTTGAAAAAGGGAATAAGAAAAAAATATGACGGAAAGTGCGGAGAATTGCAAGGATTTTTACGGAATAATATTCTGCGGTTTGTTTAGGTCCAATTGCAAAGTTTGGTGCCGTTTTTAAAATGAATGGTTTCATTCGCCTTTTTCAACTCACCAGGCGACCAAGTTGTGAAGAATTCGATCACCCAAATCACCGATTTGTCATCGTCGATGGTTTTCTGAAATATGTAATTTGGGACTACCAATTTAATATTTTAAAAATAAATTGGTTTTCTAAAAACCTTTTTTACCTGAAGTTCATCGGCGCGAAAATAACGAATTTTGGTCGATTCGGCGGGCAAAGGTTCGGGCAAAATGACAAAGAGAAGGAGGACAACAGAAGTATAAAGCAAACTGAAAAGGGGAAAATCGGTGAAATTACAACAACAAAAAACCGAATAAATCTCAAAATCAAGCAGTACAAAAAGAGACCGGGACATTTCAGTGGGAAATTCAAAGTCACGGTCCAAAAAGATATAAATCCATAACAATTTCAGACAGAATTCAAAGAGTAAAAAAGAGAAACCAACTGACCCGAGGAGGGGCGAACTGCGAAAGAAAAGTGCGGCACCGGCCAATTTGGCAAACAGATAACTGATGGACAACAAATGGAGACTGTTTACAGCCTAAAAACGAACCACTGTTTAGACAAATGGGTCATTTGTTGTAACTTCGGATCTGTATTTGCCTTTAGTTATTTGGAGAAAAAAAACAAATATCGATTTTTACCTTTCTGTTTTTCCATATAATGACAACGGCCAAAAAGATGAGCACCTCACGTTCTCTCTGAAATTAAATGGACAAAAATAATTCCCAATTATTTGTGCCTTTTGACCGCCCCCAAACAAAATTAGCATTTTCTCCACCCAAACGGACCGAGTCCAAGCCGGGCAATCGCTGCCCGTAGAACAAATTGGGCAACGGGGGCACCAATTTGGTGAGAGGAAAAGCGACGGAAAGGACAAAGTTCAAAAGGTGGTAAATGTTGCACACCCCGCGCAACTCAACACGCAATTTGTCGACCAAAAAAAGCATTTTCTAAAGGGCAAAAAAAGAAAGACGAATGGAAATTTAAATGGTATTTGTAGACTGACAAGAGAAAATTACCAGGACAAGTAATCACTTTCAAATATTTTTGATGGGATAAAATGGCCATAATTAGCAAACATTTTACAAATGCCGACATTTCCTTTCCACGGGAATAAAATTGTGTATTTACATTTATACCGTACAGTCAAAGGACGATAAAATCAATTTTATGGTATAGGAAGGGAAAGGGACCACAGCAGCAGCTTTAAAAATGTACTGTTTGTGACGAACAACGGGCAAAGGTATGAATTTGATTTGGAAGGAAATGACAAGAAAAGGGAGACGGACAGACAGGAGAAGGGAATGCCGAAAGCATTCAGTGATTGTATTTAGAAAAATGACAATTTATGGAGTAGCAAATGGTCTACCGATGGGTGACATCGCCACAATCTTTTCTTTTTTGATGGTCATCAGACGAACACTAACCACAGCAAAATGAGCACACCGATGTAGAGGAACTTAATTAGGGGGAAATTAATAAGCATTAATTGTTGTTGGGATTGGGAGGGAGAAAAGCCACCGTATTGGACAGCAATTGCTCCTCCACCATTTGACGACTTCCGACGGGCGCTTAAAAAAGTTAAATGAAACAAAATTAAATTTTAACCAACTTTAATAAATTTAAGCCATTTGAAATATAATTTTGGAATAAATGTACAAATTGGAATCGGGCGGTGCCATTATGCGCCGCCGTGGAAATTGCCTATTTTCCTGGATGTATGTTTCTCACGTGGGTCCGGCCTTCGGTCGGCGCCTCCGAAATTTGTGTTGAAAAAGGAGGCGAAAAAGGAAATGGGGAAGACGCCGATGCCCAACGAAAATTGCACACCGCCGCCGCCATGGCCGCCGTTGTCGCCGCCCCAATGGAACATCCCGGGAAAGCCCTGCATGAAAAATGAATAACGAATGACAATTTTTTCTGTGAAAATTGATTATGGGAAATGTAGGTTTGCATGGAAGCCAAGAAAGGAATGATTATCCGACAGCATTTATTGCGTATTTATTAAAAATGTCTTTTGTCCACCTGATTTGTCTCCTCTGTGCGTTGACCTTGCGGCCGTGGTGGAATTTTCTCGCGCGGGTCGCTGTCCCCACCACCGCGACCATAGAGCGGAATCACCTTGGCAAAAAATGCAATTTTAGAGGGAATGTGACTGAGACTGTGAATTGGCTTTTTTATTTGGTTGTCCATTCCGATAAATTCAGTAAAAATGGAAAACCTTGTCTTTGCTAATCGCCGATTTGCACACGGGGCACAGCTGGCGATAGGGACGCGTGTCCATCCATTGGAAAAGGCACGGCCAACAGAACAAATGGCCGCACATCGAAACGACCTAAGGCAAAAATGGAACGGTTGATGAAAACGTAGTGAAAAGGCATCGTCGCTGGTAAACTGACCGCATCTTTGGCCATGTCCAAACAAATATTGCATTCGAACCTGGACAAATGAAAACAAATGTTAATTGGAAAATACACATTTGGTGCGTTAATTGCCCTCAAATATGCTCAATTAGCCCAATTCCTTTGTTAATTCGTCTTGGGTTTCAAAGCATGGAGTTTTAGTTTTCGGTGGTCAAATTCATCTCACCCCCCCCCCCCCTCCGATGTTTCGGTTTCAGTTTTTCATTGACTGTTTTTGCATTGTCCAGCCCATGCTCACCTCGAGTCCTCCTTTTCGCTGTCCATTTGTCGTTGGCGTTGTTCATTCCGTTGATTTTCGCTGCTGCTTTCGTCGGTCTCATCTTTTGAAGTTGTCTGCCGTTCGTCCTTATTTCCGCCCATCCCAACATTTTCCGTTGTTTCTTCACTGCTATTCATTTGGTTTTAACGGTTTATATGCTATGGTAAGAATGGACAAAATAAATGGAAAAATTAAATACAAGAAAACGCATCTTTATTTATAAATTGTTTGGGTCAGCTGAAGGAACACGCTCAAAGGTGGTTTCCTCCAATTTACTTTTTAGGGTAATGACTTCATTGAATTAATAATTTGAAGGAAACGGTTGAAAAATTTGCACCACCAATTCACTCACTTTCTTCGTGTGTTAGTGCTGTGATTGTGGTTGGGTTGTGATGTTATCTTTTTTTTCTTCTTTTAATGCACTTGAATTTGTATGTTAAAGAAATATACGAAAAATAAAAAAGAGAATAGAAAAAAGTTGTAAAAAGAAGAAAGAGAAAAGCGAAGGAGTGAGAGAGACGGAGAAAGAGAGAGAGGGAAAACAGAGAGAAGAGAGCGAGAGAGAGAAGAAGAGAGAGAGAAAGGAAAAAGGGCGAGAAAGCGACAAAAGGCTAACAAAAGCAGTGAAAGAAGGAGGAGAGCGAGAGAGTGTGATGAGTGATCGCTTCTTCTTCTTTTTTCGTCTCTTTGTCTGCTTTTTCTGCCATTTGTCTGCTGTCTCTCCTTCCCCCCCCCCCCCCCGGTCGTTTCCTTTCTTTTCCTTCCGTTGCCTTTCTTTGGCCTTTCTTTTGCCGATTTTTCGTCCGTTGCCCTTCCCCCTCCTCTGACGCCCATTCGTTTTGTCCATTCTTTTATTTTGCATTTATTTTCTTTGGGTTTCTCTTTAATTAAATTCCCCCCCCCCATCTTTTTCTTTTTCTCTCTCTCCCTCTTTTCCACT
Source organism: Heterodera glycines (assembly GCA_004148225.2). Classification (NCBI taxonomy): domain Eukaryota; kingdom Metazoa; phylum Nematoda; class Chromadorea; order Rhabditida; family Heteroderidae; genus Heterodera; species Heterodera glycines. The sequence continues at coordinate 5,980,278 of CP049706.1, read as the reverse complement.
ATTTTATTCTCCTCCTTTTTTATTTGCGGTCGCCGTTGTCCAAAAATTCGTGTCTCCAAATTAGTAACAGTTTCTATTCAATGAAGAAACACGCTTCGCCATTCATAATCTTTTGATAATGATTAGGATTGTTCTTTCTGCCTGATCACGAGTTTTTTAAATTGTTTTCCGCATACTTGACATAATGAAAGACTTTAAATTCATGCCTAAATTTTTAAGGGTAAAATTTGCGGTAGCGAGCAGCGCCACTTATTGATATTATTGTACCAGAAATGGTCATGTCGTCCTCAAAACAGCGCGATGATATGTGGGAGAAAACGAAACTTTTCAATTCAACCGTTATACCATCACTTTTTAGAAATCTGGCAGTTGTCGATTATCTGGAGTCACATGGATATGCTCAATCTGCTTCCATTTTCCGACAGGAAGCCAACGTTGTAGGTTTTGTGGGAAGCAGAGACTGTCCCAGGGGGCTTCTTGGTTGTGCATTTTTTGAAGGAAAAAACCGGCAATCCTGAAGAATGGGTGTCCCTAATTTTTAATTTCTTTTTAAATTTTGGGTTCAAAACCAGTTCTTTGGGGTTTTCGAGGGTGCTGATTACGAATCTTAACTCGGATTTGCCCAATTCCGAACCCCGGACCCTAACTCGAACAAAAAAAATTGTAGTGTTTTTTTGGGGGTAAAGGCTTCTAATTCATTTAACGACTATTTATTTTGATGTAAAACAATGCGTTGATTGTTAATTGAATAAAAATGCGCAATTTGCACCAAAATTTGACCGGTTTTAACGTATATTTTTGAAAAAAAATTTTCAAATTTTTGTTCGGGTCCGGGGTTCGGAATTAGGCAAATCCGAGTTCAGATTCGCAATCAGCACCCTCGAAAACACATGGAAACAGATTTTGAGCCCAAAATAAAAAAGTTAAATTAGGGACACCCATTCTTCAGGATTGCCAAAAAACCAGGACTTGGATAAAATAGGAGTAGTAATGCACACCCATTCTTCAAATTTGTATGCATTTTTGTTAGCAGGACGAAAATGCGGACCCGGCACGCAAGGCACAGCTTTCGGGCATTTTGGAGAAGAAATGGACGCTGACCACACGACTGCAACAGAAAGTGTTGAATTTGGAGGAGCAACTGAAACAGCGGGACAAAGAAGCGCCATTCAGCGGCCCTTCAAGGTTTTTAGTCATCACCTTAGACTTAGGGCCATACATTCTTTGAACTTAAATTCTTTTTGCTACCAGAATACATACATCAACAAATTGTAAATAATTCACAGTTTTCACGACGATTTTTTTTAAAAAAGTATTCAATTACGAAGAGAAAAGAAGCTCTTAAAAAGGCAATCAAGGAAAATTCGTACTTTCAGAGACAAGAGAATGCCGGAAGAATGGATTCCGCGGCCACCCGAGCGATTTCAGCTGACCGGGCACCGCATGCCGATCACCAAAGTGATTTTTCATCCCCAGTTCAGTCTGATCGCCTCGTCCAGTGAGGATTGCACAATTAAGGTTTGTTTTGTGGGCAACAATATAAATAGATTGGTTTTACCTTACCTTATTTAATATAAAATGAAGGAACCTTTTTTGTAGATTTGGGACTTTGAGAGCGGCGAATTCGAACGTTCGTTGAAAGGGCACACGGACACAGTGCAGGACATCGGCTTTAATGCGTCTGGCAAATTGCTCGGTTAGTTCATTAAAATTTAATTTTGAATTTTTTGCACCTAAATCTTTTCACGATTCCTTTTTGTTATTTTTCTATTCCAGCTTCTTGTTCTGCTGATATGACCATCAAAATTTGGGACTTTGTGAACACTTACGAATGTTTGAAAACACTCAAAGGGTAATCTCTCATTTTGCGCCTTTTTTGCTAATTTCCCTTTTTTCCTTTAGCCATGAACATAATATTTCTTCCGTCGTTTTTCTTCCCTCCGGAGATTTTATTTTGTCCGCGTCGCGGGACAAGCTGATTAAACTGTGGGACATTGCGAATGGTTATTGCGTGCAGAACTTCTCCAAACACACTGATTGGGTTCGAATGGTGGCGGTTAACGAGGACGGAAAGTGTTTTGCTTCGTGCAGCAATGACAGGGTAACAAATTGCATTTTTTTTATTGAGGCGGAGTATGGGAATTAAAGAAATAAAGACAACGATGGCACTCTCCTATTTTATACAAATCATAGACCAAAATGTGAGGGGAATGGGCGGTCGACTCCCCCAACCGTAACAAATTTCATATGGTTTTTTGCAATTTCTTCGCTCCAAAAGCAGATCTTACTCGCAATTTGTAAACTTTTTAAATGAGGATTAAAACCACTTAGAAAAAACTCTAAAAATTTAACCACTTTACTTGTATATATTCGGACCATTCATTGCATTTTCAGTCCATTATTATTTGGTGTTTGGCCACCAAAGTGCCGAAAATGACTTTGCTTGGCCATGAACATGTCATCGAGTCGATCATTTGGGTGTCGGACAAAAGCGCTGCTCAAATTCTCACATTTTCCGGCGAGTCGTCGCGAGAAGGTGGCAAATTTCATTTTTAATGCCGAACTTATTTAATGGAATTTGCATTACCATAGGAAAAACTAACGGAGACATTGAGCAACAACAGCAGAAAACGGCCATGTTGGTCTCCGCATCGCGTGACCGATCCATTCGCTTTTGGGAGGTAACCATTTTTTGAGTTTGGCTTTTTTGGTTCATTATTTCCGCCATTTTCCATCCCTTCTTTAGGTGTTGTCCGGCTGTTGTCTGTTTACCTTGGCTGGCCATGACAATTGGGTGCGCGACATTCGACTGCATCCTAACGGCAAATTTTTGGTGCGAGAAAACCCCGGGGGTTGGAAATGGTACCAAAAAAGGAGGCAAAATAACCCATTTATAGTTTTTTACGGCTTTTTTGTTATTCATTTTATTCAATTTGAGTGTTAAACTGTCTATTTTGTGCAGGTGTCTGTCAGTGACGACAAAACGTTGCGCGTGTGGAGCATTGAGCACCGGCGGTGCATTAAAACGCTGCAGGCACATCCCCAATTTGTCACCGCGTTGGGTAAACAAATTATTTGTTTTTAATGACGGTTAACTACTTGTAATAAAACAATCACAGCCCTTTACCTTCCTTCAGATTTCCATTCCAAATTGCCCTTCGTGGTCACCGGCTCTGTGGACAACAGCATCAAAGTGTGGGAATGTCGATGAAGCGGCACAGAGTGGCGGGCGATGAGCCGACAACGTTTCCTCCGTTAATTATTCATCACAACCCATCCCTTGACATTTACCAATTGAATGTCTGCACATTATTCTTCCCCACTTTGTGTTTTGTCGGTGCTCCAAATTTTACTTTTATTGAAAACGTAAAAATTCGGAGCCCCACATATCATCAATTTGGTTAAAAGTGCGCACCATTACAAAAAAAATGATTTTGAAGCGAAAAAACATGAAGAAATAGCAGAAACTTGAGATCGGTTCTTCTGTTTTTACAATGGAAATGTTTAAATTAACGAGGATTTTTGGCGTTTTGTCTTTGCACACTTTTGGTCAAATTGATGATACATGGAGCCCTGCTTCCAATGACATATACAAAATGTAAAATTCTCCGTTGGAATTCGCAATATTCGCTCCACCACCAGAGAGAGTGTTGTTGTATTTGCTTTGCATTTATTCGCTTTCATCCAGGCCCTTTTGCATTACATTGTTACTTTTTCGTTATAATTTGACAGTGCTTTTTTTTTTTGAAAATTGCAATAGTTTTGGCGGCCTGGATTTGTCACAGTCAAATTCTCTTCCTACCAAAGGTGGAAAAATTTGTTATTTACAACAGGTTCCTGTGGTTAGTGTCTGACCAACAGAATATTCAATTGCAGAAACTTGTCTTCACTATGCCAAAAACCCCGCTAATTCAAAATTTCCCCTTCCAATCGGCGCCGGTGTCAACTCCGTCCCTGACAACTTAAGAAGCCATAACTTTTTTTCTCAGTTGACTAAACGTAATAACCTTGGTACCATTTGAAAGCTCAGGATGTTAAGCAGATATTTGTATGGTATTTCTAAGAATTAAGCAGCTCACAAAAAAATTGTCAGTTGAAAACCGCAAAAATCCAATATTTTTGAAGTTTATAATTTCTCATTTTTTTTACAGTTCTATCTATATACTCTGTAATTTTTAGTAGGCTAATAGAGCCTGTGAAGAGCTTTCGAATTATGTCAAGAGGTAAAAAGTTAAGATGCTCAAAACATGGCTGAGACGGAGTTGTCCCGTTCCGCTCGGCGCTGCCCGCGTAGACAGACAGTGCGCTATTACACCTTACTCTCGCTTCTTTTCTGTTGCCATTTACCCTCCTTTTTTCCCACTCCCTCCCCACACGCACGCGTCTGCTTACTATCCCCTTCCACCCGCGGCGCCCCGCGTAGACAGACAAGCAGGCACTGCACTATTTACTCCTTCCCGTAGTGGTTAGTCGGAGGAAATAGTCCATTGTCTATCTACTCGGAGCAGCTACAAAAAATTTAAATTTTTGGACTTTTGCGTAATACCTAATAGCAGTTGGGTAATAGTAAAGTTTATCCCCCCCCCCTTTTTCAAAAAAAAAAATTAAAATTTTTAAAAGTGCTTAAAAACAGGTTTTAGGGGGTTTTCGGGGTCGCTGATCACGAATCCGACATCCATTTCGATCAATTCCGAACCCCGGACCCGAATTCGAACAAAAAATCAAAATTTTTTAATTTTTTTTTGAAAAAGGGGGGGGGGATAAACTTTACTATTACCGTTTCCTGCTTTTTGATTACAGGTTTCTGTCATTGATTTTTTGCAACAGTTGCCTTACTTTTATTTCGCTTCTCTGCCGCACTACAGGAACCTGTTATAAATAACAGGTTTTTTCCATCATATTCCTACCTAAAGCATTGCTTACTGCTACCAATTGCTTAGCCGGTTTTGCTCTTTATATGCTGCACAATCAAAATGATTTTTTGTTTGTTTTAATGTTTTTCGATTCCCTGAAAAATTTGTCGTGTGCAAACTGCTCACAATCAGAATATTGCTTAATTGAACACACAATAACTAACAATAATGACCGCTAGAAAAGATTGCTCGAAAATAAAATGCTTTTCATAGAATTGGTCACCTAATCCGCTTTATATTTAATTTTATTTTTCCTCAGCTTTAGTGTAATCAATATATCAATGCAACAATTGTCTAAAAAGTCGGCTTGGGTTTCCAAAGTTTCGGGCGAGTTGCTGTTGGCCAAAGTGAAGCAAATCACCACCATCGGACTGCAGAGGGACACCTGTGTCAAAGTCAAAATCTCCAAAAACAAGTGGGTTCTGGGGGGTACTACATGGCAAATTTTCATTGATTTTCGGAATATGTAAATCGGGCAATTTGAAAAATGTGGCCAGCAAATGTTTCAAATTATGAGTCTCAATTGAAACTGAATACATGGCAATTCATCGCTTGACCTCTCTGTTGTCACCTTAAGTGTTTTTAGGGATGTAGCTGATTTTCAGCAATTTTGCTATTGCCCCACCCCCCGAAAAATACTAGAATTTTATTGGTTTTTGACAGAATAAAACATAGGGGTTTTCGTGGTCACTGATTATGCTCTTACACTCATTTTTACCAATCCTTCGCCAAAAATCTTAAATTCAATTTTTTTAGTTGCAATTTTTGTTCAAGCTTGGGTTAGGATTTGAAATTGGTTAAAATTATGTCATATTCGTGATCAACGTCCTGAAAACTTGTAAACGAAGTTTCACTATTCTGAAAAAAGTAAACCAAAAACTCCCTGGCTTTGGTTTTTAATAAAATTCCAAAACCTTTCGGGGCTCCGTCAACAAAAGTGCCTGATTTTCTCCGTTCATTCTCCCTCACTTCTTTCTATTTTCATTTTTTCATTCATTTAGTTTCTACGAATACAACCGAATGTTCTTCATGAGTTCTGCCTATGAATGGTCGCTCGACCCCGAGTCCAAATGCAGGTAGAAAAGACCACTAAATTATTTGTTTTAATTTTGATTTTGGCTTTTAGGGTGGGCGACGTTGTGTTGATCAGACGCCTCTCAGAGATCCACAGACCATCAAAAACTGTCCAGTACGCTGTGGAAAAGGCAAGGAATTCATCATTTTGTCGTCACGCAATTAACAAATGGCATTAGTTTTTTTCAAAAATCCTTTGGTGTTTTTTGCCTTTTTAGTCGCCGCCGACTGATTTTCATTTTCGAATTTAATAAATGCGTTGTTTAGCTTTGTCTAAAGGATCTGTCAACAATCCGTCATTAAATACCAAATGTTTTAGGTTGTGTTCCAACATGGCAATTTCATTGATCCCGTGACAAAGGTGAGGCAAAAACAATATACCCAATAACCATTTCTTGATTTTGATTAGCGAATTCAAAAGACACAACAAGTAGCATTTTTCGGACTTTCATTTCCATGCAGTACAAAAACAAGCATTTGTATCAATTGGGATTAGAGTTGCACGGAATCGGGCCTCGAATTTGATGAATAAGATGAGAAATTTGATTTATATTTATTCTTTCACAGAGACGCGTGTTTGGTGCCAAAGAATTTGAGAAGGAAGTCGAATTGCGCAAGGATCTCGTCGACAAAATATACAGCGAGCCATTGGGGGAGGAGGACGAAGTGAGTTAAACGAGCAAAAAACTGACATTTACCTAAATAAAAATGCTAATTAAGGGCATTAAGAATGATGATCAGCTGAAGCGGAACAAAATCCGACGGAGGATGGAGGAGCAAAGGGAAAGGAGGGCAAACGACGAAGGGGAGAATTGGGAGGAGGGGGACGACGATAAACCGCCGGAGGAGCAGCAGTTGTACTGAATTCATTGACGATGAAGAAAAAAAAACAATTCAACATATGTTTTAGCATTTTTGCATAAAAACAATGGCAAAAATTCATTTTCGCTGGGACGTGAAACAAACAGATTAATTTTGAAGGAACAACATATTTGATCGAACACATATATATATATATATAATATCATCATCATCCAAAATAATTATCGGCAATTCTTCGCGCTTTCTTTGATCATCTCTCACAGTTGAATTGGGATGGGTCCTTCCTTCTTAAAAGTATGCGCTGCCCTTTGAAGTCGGATTCTAAACAATTTTAAATATAATGGCGGACGATAAGTGGGTAGTGAGAGTCTTACGGAGGGAGGATCCATTTCGTGTTTGCTTCTCGACGAACCGACATGGCTTGCCATTGACTGAGGGCTTCTGATGCTTGCTGAAAATAAAAACAATATTTGTTTTTTTTTATGCAAGGCAACAACACCTGCTGCAAATGCTGAAGCCGTCGAACGGTCACTCACAACCGAAGTTTCGCTGAGCTGACTGGAGGACGAAACCTAAAAGAAGTGGAAATTTAGCAGGGGAAAGCGAAGAAAATTGAAAATCTGACGAGTTTCGGCTGTTTGGTCTGTGCTGCACGCTTTTTGCTCTTCTTAAAAGTCACTGAAAATAAGCAATAATTGGGGAACATTCAATTTAGACATGATTTCTTTTCACTTGTTGCATATCCACGCGCCTCTTCCTTCGTAAACGTCGCGTTGAGTGTGTAGTTTTCGACAGGAAGGGTGTGGCAAAGAAAACTCGGCCGGCGCTGACGGCTAGGGGGTCTGTGCGCGGGAGCTTCTCTCCCGTCCCTCGGGCCCAATTCACTCAATTTCCTGAAACTGCTACTGCTGCCGTTGGGTCCGTGCCCAAGGGAGTGAACTGGGGAGGGGGTGGGGAGGACAAACAAGATGGGGTTTGCGGTTGTTGCTGTAACGGCACCACCGACTTTTTGAAGAGCTGTCGGCGCTCCCGGTTGAGGTTCGGGAGAAGAGTTGGACTTCCGGCCGCGAACTGCGTCAACCGCCGGGAACTGGCTCCCGTTCTTTTTTTTTGCTGCTGCTCTGCGGGGGATTGTCCCCCGCTTCGATTCTCGGGGCTTTGGCTCCCCTTTGGTCACTTCGTTCCCGATTTTTCCCCCCTCTTTTTGCCCTCTGACCCTTTCAACACTTTTCCGACAAAATGTTTATTGGTGATGATGATGATAAAATGGTCAAAAATTGGTGGATGATTATATGCGAGATGTTGATGGATTATATGGTGAAATTGGAGGAAGGGAAGGGCGATAAGGATTATTGAGGGGGTCAAAAATTGGGAATGATTCAGCAAAAAGAAAAAGATGGTGAGGAGTGAAAAAAGTGAAGAGCAAGAGGTGAATGTGTGTGCCAAATGGAATGGAATGGAATGGAATGGAATGGCCCCAAATAGACGATAAACAATACTTAAGTACCAAAACATTTTCCCCCTGGGGGGGGGCAAAGATTAAGATGCAAAAGTGCGACGCCGAAGGGTACAAAAATCGGCGGGGAGAAAAAATGGCAAACAAAGGGAAAAATGAGATGAAAGAATGGCCAAATGGAAAAATGTGATCTGAGAAAGTGTGAACAAAGAGACAAAAATTCGGAGGCAGATGTGAATGGCAGAAAAATTGAAAAGAAAAGGGGCAAATGGTGGAGTTGAAGAAAACATTATGTAAATGAGAAAAAATGAAGAGAAATGGAAAGTTTAAATAAAGAGGGGTGAAAATGTTGACGAATATAGAAAATGGATCGCTTAACATGGCAATGGCCCTTATCCGGGAATGTCCCCTCCGGATTTCCTGGTCAGCGTCGTCCTCCTCGGCGCTTCTTCCCTCCTTTGTTTGGGTCCCGCGGTGGGGCGGGGGGGTGGCTGAAGATCCCCCCGGCCCACTCATTTTCCTCCTCCTCTGACAGTTCCCTCGCCGTGCCGTCGGCGTTGAAGACCAAAATGCCGCTTCTTCCTCCTGTGGCACTCTCGTCGGCAACGAAATTGCCGACATTCCCGCCAGGCGGCGCCGGTGGCAGTGGCACCGCCTCCTCCTCCAATGACAAAGTGTCGTCGTCGTCGTCTTGTCCGCCTTTTTTCGGGCTGCCCGAGCGGGGGGTTTCCGCGCTTCCTCCCCCACTTTGCCCTCCCCGGGGAATGTCCCCTCCCGGGGTTTTTTCCGTTTTTGCCGCCGTTTTCATGCTCGCCTCCGCCAGCATCACTCGCAGTTCCGCCGCCTGCCTCTCCAGCTCCTTCAGCTTTTTCTCCTTCTGTTTCTTGGCTTCTTCTTCTTTCTTCCGCTCCTCCTCCTCCTTCTTCTCCAGCTCGCTTTTCAGCAAGGCCTCGGCTTCTATCCGAGCCTTCTTCGCCCTGACCACCTTTTCGGCACACTCACGCAATTCCGCCTCCACTTTGGCCTCCTCCTCTTTCAGTGCCATTGCCTCTCTTTGAATTTTGGCCGTTCTGTCCAGCTCGGGTGGAATCACCCGAGGACGGCTTGGCCCCGGCCGACAATTTCGGACTTCCTCCGGCGTGCTGGGACGCCTTCCTCTTGACCCATGGCCGGGGGGACAATCCCCCACAGGCCCTCTCGGTCGCACCACCATCGATTGCATCCGGGGGGACCCACTGTTCCCCCCTGTAGGACCTGCCTCCCAGTTGTGTCGCGACGGAGCCGGGAGGTAGCGGTGATGACGGCGAATGTGCTGTTGATCCGCTGGTGCCAGTCTCGACAGCTGGCGTTGGTATCGTCGAATGTCGTCCTCGAGCCGTTCCCCGGGCATTGTCCCCCGTCGATTTTGTCGACGGAATTCGTCGAATTGCGCGCTCAACTCGCCGGCCAATCGTTCGACAGCGCGTCGGCGGCGTTCTGCGCGGCGGGCGGTGTCGGATTTCTTGGATGAAGATGAGGAAGAAGAACGTGGAAATTTCATTTTTAAATGCTCTAAAAATGAGGAATTGTGCAGATTTTGGGCGGACAAATTTGGAGAATGGTAGCGATGGTGAACAGAATGATTGTGAGAGGGGGTGTCGAATCCTCCGTTTGCGAACGGAGATAATTCCCTTCGCTCTTTGCCCTGCTCCGCTTCGGCGGAGTCACATTGCCCGGGGCCAAATATTCTTTCCGAATGTTGGGGGGAATTTGAATGGGCGCCCCCAGGTTCAGAATGACGCTGAGTGGCGTCTCTGCGGCCTTCGTCCATGGCAGAGGGGGTCAATTCCCCCTCATTTGTCCTCTCGATTTTTCCATCGGCCCCCCATTTTCCCATGTCGGTGCCGTTGTCCGCCGGACTTTGCTGTTTGTTCTCCTCCCCCCATCCATCGTCAATGGTCCATTCATCGCAGGGGAAAATTGCCTCCCTGACCACCGGGGGCGGGGTGGGAGTGCCCTCCTTTACAGGTACCGCATTTTCTTGCTGGTCAGGTAGTGCTTGGCTGCGGTCAACCGGTGCTCCGTCCATCTCATCAAAGGCTTCTCGGTCAATGTCGCTCTGCTTTTTCCATATCAGTTCCTCCATTGGACACCAATCGACATGTAGTTCTCCTGCACGCCAAGGGAGTGCTCCCCTCATCCGCTGTCTTTGCTGACTTCGCCGAGTCGTTCCGATGATTCCCCCTGGTACATGCACGGCAGGCCAATCCTCGTGTACCAGGGGGAGCGACCGATGTTCCCGAAAATAGCGACTGACGGACCATCCCGGCGCTATTGGCTGTTCGCTGGCGGCCAACAATCCCAACACAAGCGGCTGTGGGGCGATCAGCCCCGATCGAACATGGACCATTCGCCATCCTCCCATTTCCTTTTTGCGCAGATGACTTTCCACCACGGCCCTCATCCAGGGATCGGTCGTCCAGCCCGAGATGTTCAGTTCCTCCAACTCTTCTGCCACCGTTCCAGCGATGTGCCGCATTGGGAGGGGCTTCGGATCTCCCAAAATGCTTCGATGCTCTCTTCCGCGAGAGGGAGCGCTCCCGCTCCGCGGGAGTGGACCTCCCTCATTCGAACTCTCGCCACTCTTTTGCTCGTGCCCAATCAGCTCCCCCGCCCGAGAGGGGGGACGGGCCCAATTCCCTGGCCGCGCACTGCGACCACGGTCGCCACGATGGCACCCAAAACCATTAAGAACCATTAGTGAAGAGTTTGACTGAAAATGAAGGATGAAAATGACGCAAGAAATGGTGGGTGGGAGAGGTGGCAAGGGAGTGGTCTCCCAATCCGCGATTGTTCGGAGAAATGTCTCTTCTGAGAGAAATGAATGTGTTGGCGTCCGTGGGGGCATTTTATACTGGGGTGGGCGGGGGGTAAGTCCCCCGTCGCGGGCTGCCCCGCCCTTTTCGTCTTCCTCCCATTTGTTCTCCGTCGATGTTGATTGGTTGTTCCTCTGCTCTCTGCCCAGTGAGAGATAAGGGAGTGCTGTACTCTCTCTCCCTTTTCCAACGATCTCTCCAACTTGTGCTGCCAAACCGATGAGCAGCGCGATGACGAGAGGAGGCGGGCGTACGGGGTAAATTCGCTGTGTTCGTTTCAGGAAAAGTCGGAAGAAAATGCCCAAGGCTCCGCCGGCCAAGAAGAGTACTCCGATGAGGGGGGGAGGCTTCTCCCACTCGAAGTTCGGTCTCATGTCGCCTTTGTACGTTGTCGGGCGGGTGATCTCGACCCGTCCATCGGCCTCTGCGGTGCTGATCATTGCCAGCAGCAGAACTAGAGTCATTAGGCGTTTGTAGAGCTGAAAATGTGGGCTAAATTTGACGAACAGAAACAGGGCCACAAGTCCGATTGTGGCTGCTCCCACGGCCATAAGCAGCCATGGCCCCCTCGTTAGCAAATGTAAGAGGGGGAAAGGATCAATCTGCCAATCCGGGAGGCTGAATCCAGGCCCGGGCTCGAGTCGTCCTCCTCTCGATTCCCGCTGATTAAATCCGAACTGTTGCCGTTTGGGGATGAACGCGAGTTCCCCTTTTAGTCGGAATGTTGTTGTGCCCGCCGGGCACTTCACTTTGCACTCGGTGAACACCTCGGCCCGGTCGAACGGAATTGCTTCGGTCGTCGTAGATTCGTTTCCGCCGCAGTGAAAGGCAAAAAGCGTGCCGTCCGCGCATTTGATCTTGGCCAAGGCGGTGCCGTAGTCGGTTCGGCATGTTGCGTTGAAAGTTGCGCCCGAAACGCACCGATAGCATCCGCTGAGTTTGGGTGAAGTCACCCAACACTTGGTGTTGCTGTACTCGCTGATCAATTCGAGGCCGTTGAGCTGGACATGCACCTGCACAGGTGAGTACTGAAATTCGGCTCGGACGTTCGGGCCGTTGTTATGGAGATGCAAACGGGCGACGTCGAGCGGGAGTCGTTGCTCTGGGTTGTTCATGACTCGGCCCACGTCCAAGTCGCGGCAATGACAATGGATGGTGCCGTTGTCGTGGTCCGGCGCACATTTTTGGCATGCGCCGATCGAAAGCTGGCACTTATCAAAGCTTCGTGCCATCTCTTCATCCAAGCAATGCAAATCCGAGGGGAGTGATTTCCCCATTGCCACAGCGCGTCCGTCCGTAATGAAATGTGCCGAAAGTGCTGGCATTGGCGGGAGGGAGGTGGGGACGACCGCGATGGTCATATTTCCCCACTGCTCGGAGACTCCCGGGTGTAGAGTCAGCCGATGTGTGTCGACTTGGCCACTGTTTGTTTCCAGCTCAACCCATGCGCTGATCTGCACGTCCCATTCGAGGCAAGTGAACTCCTCGAACACCGTCGTCGTTGTCGGTACCGCCGCCCACCTGTAAAAGAGGCAAGAGGCGGTTGGGAGTCCGCAGGCGTTCTGCCAGAAGCTGGTGCTGCGCATGCAGAACGAATGTCCCGGGCGGTTGTTCAGTTCGGCCAATTCGGGAATGGCCGTCTCACTTCGGATTGAGTTGCACATGTTGCCGCGGCATGACCCCGCCGATGGGCATCGCTTTACCGCCGTCGTCGAGATAGAGTATGATCGGAGCCAGCTTTCCGTCTTTGGCACGCAGACCATGGTGAGGGAGGCCAGTCTGAGCCTCACTGCCCCGAGCAGTTCGTCCTGTTGAGTCCGTATGACGAATGAGTTCGTCTGGTCCGCCGGCAGAAGCGTCAGCACCGTCGCTGCTGTCCCTGCACATTTGAGTCCAGCCGCCGTCCTCGAACAGTCCTCCGATCGGACCATGACGGACAAAGGTTTGTTGGCCGTTGCCGGGCCGATGATGAGCAGCAATGGGATGAGGGCTGCCACTGCCTTTGCGGGAAAGGCTTTTCGAGTCCCGTCGGGATTTTGCCACGCTCTGGCCATCGCCCGAGCCCGTCTTCCCAATTGCAGTTGCTGCTGCAGCTCACGTATTTCCGTTCGGGCCTTTCTCGCTCCTTTCCTCACTTTCCGTTCGATTTGCTCCGTGGTCGGTTTCCGAAAATCGCGTCCGGTTGCCCAATTGATCAGCCCGATGGGGTAACGAACTCCCCATGCCACGGCTTTTGAGAGCAGCTTGGCTCCTAACAAAAACCGCCCAAAAATTGAGCAGAAGCAGCTGATGATGGCGAGCAAAATTGCAGCTCCAAACCCGAAGAGCGAGGATGCCCATCGCGGGTTGCACGTCGGGTTGGCCAGCTGCTCCCAACAGAAGGAGCAATTGATCAGATCGCATTCTGCTCTCGCTGGACATCGCTGTGTGATGTTATAAGGGGGGCCAGACCCCCTCCAGCATTGACCACTGCAATGGTAATCGTGGACGAGCAGTTCAGTTGGTAGCTCGTAGCTGATCTCCGTC
>CP049706.1:5931148-5965178 GCA_004148225.2 Heterodera glycines | reverse complement strand
TTTTTTTTTTTCTCTTTCTCTCAAATCACTGCCATTTGTTTTCAATCACATTAAAATTCAAAGTTTGACCACAATTTTGATTGTAATATACTTTGTCTAGCTTGTCATTAAACCCAAATCAGTAACAATTTAAGACAATGCTTATTCAATTGTAATTCACATAAATTCCAAATTTTAAGCCTAATTTTTTTTTTCCTTCATTTTTCAAATTACTGTCGTTTTGTTCAATTACAGCAAATTCAAATTTTAATCATGCTTTAGCACATTTTTCCGCAATACAATTCAAAAACAATTTGTTATTTTCTTTCTCCACATTTTTGTACTAATTCAAATCTATTCGCCAATTCGCACTACATTTTCGGACAAATTCAAAAAAAAAACAATTCACCAATTCGTTCATATTTTTGTAATAATTCAAAAACAATTCACTAATTCCTTTCACATCTTCGTACTTGTCAATTCGTTCAACACCTTCGCACAAACCCAAACAATTTGTCAATTCGTTTTACATTTTGTGCACAAATTCAAAACAATCGCTAATCCGGTTCACACTTACGTACTAATTAAGAAAACAACTCGTCTTTTCTCCAATTCGTCCAATATTTTAGCATTAATTACAAAACAATTCGGTCATATTTTCACACAAATTCAAAAAAAACCACGATTCGATCCTATTTTTTCGCACTAATTCAAAAACTGTTAGTTAATTTGGTTCAAATTTCTTACTAATTCAAAAACATTTCGTCAATTTCATTTCAAATTTTCGTCATATTTAAAAACAATTCGTCAGTTCATTCACATTTTCGAACATATTAAAAAAAACAATGCGTTAAGTCGATCACTTCTTCATACAAATGCGAACACTATTTTCAATTCGGTTATCGCACTAATTCAAACACACTTCGTCAATTCGTTTCACAATTTTGCACAAATTCAGAAACAATTTGTCAATTCGTTCAAATTTGCACAAATTTAAAAACAATTCGTCAATTCGGTTCAAAATTTCGTACATTCGCCATTTCGGTTCACATTTTCGCACAATTTTCAAATATAAATTCGTCAATTCATTCTTATTTTGGTATAAATTCAAACACAATTCGTAAATTCGGTTCACATTTAATTCGTTTATATTTTTGTACTAATTCCAAAACAACTAATTATTTTTTTTCTTTCTCTCTCTCTTCTTTCATACTCTCGTACTAATTCAAAAAAAAATTGTTATTCGTACAAATTCAAGACAATTCGCCAATTTGTTTCAAATTGTAGTACATTCGCCAATTCGGCTTACATGTTAATACATATTCAAAAATAATTCTCAATTTGGTTATTATTTTCATACAGTCAATTCAAAACAATTCGTCAATTCGCTTCATATTTCGTACATATTTAATTGTATAAATTCAAAACAATTTGTTAATTCGCTTTACAGTTTTGTGCATATTCAAAAATAATTTGTTTTTATTTTTCGTATAATTCAAATTCAAAACAATTCGTCAATTCGTTTTATACTTTCGGACATCCGTTAATTTGGTTTTTACTTTCGTATTTATTCAAAACAATTCGTCATTTTGTTTTACATTTTAACACAAAGCACAAATTCAGAGTCAAATATATTTCGTCAATTCGGTTTATATTTTCGTATATATTCAAACACCTTTCGCCAATTCGTTTCATATTTTCGCATATATTTCAAAACAATTCGCCAATTCGTTCCTATTTTCGCACAAATTTTCAAATATAAATTCGTCAATTCATTCTCATTTTTGTACAAATTCAATCACAATTTGTTAATTCGTTTTATATTTTGTAATAATTAAGAAACAATTCGTCAATTTTTCGTACTAATTCAGAAACAATTCGTAAATCCTTTTTATATTTTTGTACCAATTAAAAGAAAAAAACAATTTGTTAATTCGTACAAATGCAAACATTATATTTTCATACATATTTATACAATTCGTCATTTCATCTCATATTGTCGTATATACTTAAACAATTTGTTAATTCAATTCACATTTTTGTACAAATTCAAATGTAGTTCGTCAATTCATTCCCTATTTTTCCCCTTCCTAGGTTCGCACAATTTTCAAAAATCGCAAATTCTTTTAAATTTTGTAAATTCTCGGAGTACGGTTGCGTTGATTTGGGTTAAAACTCAAAGCAAATTCAGAACACGTCCTCGTCCTCGACATCTCTACCCGCCCTTTGTTCATTTGGCTCAACTTGCTCTCCCTCATCAAACACTCAGTCCTTCTCCCGTGGTGCCATTTCACACCAACTCAGCCTCAACTCACCCCTCCAAGCCGAAAGGTGTGGCGGAAAATAACACAAAAAAAAAACTGACATTTAACAATTCACAAATTTCACAACATTCCTTTTGATCACATTTACGTTTTTGATCACATTTACGCACATTTTAACACCTAACACATTTTGCGCATTGAACCAATTACCTCCCAGCTCAGGTCCCTCCCCAATTAAATCAGTAAACCAAGTAAACCCCTGGTTACGAAGTACAGTATCCAGTGATTTAAGACAATTAAATATTTGTTTCTTTTGGTTCTAATATTCAAATCTCGTTTAATATATTTGGTGCATTGAACCATTTATATCTGCCCCGGAATCACCCCAATTAAATACAGCAAAGCAAGTTAAATCCTGGTTATTGTGCGATATCCAGTGATTATACACAATTAACTTTTACTTTATTTCTTTCCCTTTACGGTGCGCAAGTCCAGTACCCTCTCTGATACATCCCACTTCCCCTATCATGGTCAATCCCTTAGAGAATTTGCCTTACGAAGATATCGTCGCGATTGACCGCCGCCTCTTCTCCGGTAGAAACCCATCCGTCCAAGCAAAAGTCAGTGACCTCGAAAATGTATTAAGTCAAGTTTCTGGCTTTGAGGATGCCTCAAACAGAAACCTTCGCTATCTTAATCGTCGGATTAATGCAACAAATGAGGCAATCTTTAAACTTTCTGAGGAACTTAATACTGGGCTGGCAACCATGGCAACCCGGATTGATTCCCTTACTGACCCGAACCCATTTCACTTCCCTTTTCCTATCCCCAAGCAGAACAAGCAGAACAGAAGCAAATCTCAAACTCCATCCCGTCAATTCCCTCTCAATGTAGATTTGAATGCTCAGTCTTCAAATTCCATCACTCCTAATCTTGCCCAAAATTCTGACATCCGTAATCGTGGACTCACTGACAGTTCAACCCCTCCCCCTCTCAATCAAGTCATAATTGAAGAAGAACAGCAGGATGATTCCCATGTCTGGGCTGATGAATCTTCTGACAGAATTAATGGATTAACATTTGAGAATCAATCATCGGGTGGGCTCAATTCCTTCACTGGGGAATCTTCCCAGACTTTTGAGTCTTGGTCCAGAAAATTCATGGACTACATCGAAGCCACGGGTAGGCGCATGGAGGAAGGTGACAAAATTGGTCGCCTTAAAATGATGTTAGAAGGGACCCCGCGCGACATTTTTGAGGACCTCCCAGCTGACCGTAAGGCAACCCTCCAAGCCGCCATCCATGCCCTCAAAACAGTCCTCGATACTCCCTTTAAGTCCCAATTAGCTAAGCAGTCATTGGCCTCATGTAGACAAAAAGAGGGAGAAATGGTTGAAACCTTTGTTGAGCGCCTCATCCCCCTAGTTAATGCCGCTTATCAAGAATTAGACCCCAAATTCCGCAAAGATATGCTTAAGTCCGCTTTTCTCGAAAAACTTCGGGATGAAATTTCCTTCCATGTCCGACTTGGTAGTAGTGCCTCCCAAACCTTTGAGGAAACCCGAATTAAGGCCTTAGAAGTTGAAAATTTATTGGCCACTCGCAAACCCCGAGTTGACCCCGATTGGATTAATGTCATGTCCTCCTCTTCTTCGGCCCGATCCCCTCCAAATTTACTCCAAGGAAATTTCACAACCTGGCAACCCCCACCCCCACAACAAAAACGGGTTTCCTTCGGTCCATCACAAGCCGCTAACCCTAACCCAAACAATTATACTAATCAATTCCGGCCCCCTAGTCCCCCTCGATTTCAAAATAGAAACTGGCAGCAAACTCCCAACCAGACCCCCACATGTTATTATTGTAAAAAGCCTGGTCATGTAATCAGTGAATGTCGGATCCTCGCCTATAAAAATCAAAACAGAAATTCGCAAAATTGGACGTCTCAGCCTCCTATGTTCACCCATAGCAACCCCAACAGTATTCCAATCTCCCGACCCCCTCCCTATAACAGTGGTAGAGGAAATCAACCTCATCAAAGAGGCACATGGCGGAACCAACAGTCTTTTCATCATGATCAAAGGGGTGCATGGAGAAATCAGCAACCCTTCCATCATGACAATCGGAATTGGAATCGCTACCCAGATCCCAACCAGCCTTATGGCCGAGGACGACAAATTAATTCCCTTAACACCTATGATTCCCTTCCCCCAGACTCATTCCAAAATCTTTCAATGTCTGATAATGGTCCCCACCCTTCATTTAACACTCTTACATTCTCTGACCAAGTCCAACAACCCGTTACTGCCTCACCATCTCAAATCAAAGAACAGCTCGTGTGCTCTGGCTCTGCTGATAAGCAACCAAATCTCACGGATGCTTTAAAATCCGAACCAAAGCCTGTTTCCCCCACTCCTATTGTCACAAATTGGGAACCACACCCGCGCAGCTCAAATTTTTCAATAGCTCCCTTTCTAACTCGTTTTAATTTTATCTTGTGTATCGTTACTCTTTCTCTAAGTGCTTCTTTGGTCTCATCCTCCCATAGTCAATCATCCTTAAAAGTCCTCCCTATGGTTTGTCAGACACACGTTGAGGGCACAATTTGGTCTCTTCCCATTTGGCTACCATGTCCAAAATTAAAGCATACTCCTTCTGACACCCCTATCAAACAACCTATTCGTCTTTTCCAACCGAACCCATTCGAACAAAAATCCAAGGCATGGGTGTGCAGGAAGGTAAAGAAATCCCTGATTGAGTACACCAATCCATGGAATGATTTAATCATTAAGCAACTCCCGTCCGAAAATCTCCCAGTATTATTAGATGAATGTAAGCAAATGGTTCAGGAAAAGTCATGTTCCGAAGGAATTCTAATCCAAAGTGGGGAGCTCCTTTTCTCCAATAATCCAATCAGCTATGAAAAACGGTATCCCTTCCTTGGCTGGTCCTGGAAAGCACACAATTCCACAAATTGTTTCGCTTTTCAAACTGAGATTTTTGTGCATCATTCCGAAGATCATATCAGAACATCTCTAGGACACCCAAATTGTAAATATACAGCAGGGAATTGCCGCCTCGACGACAATTCCATCCTTATGTGGCTTCCCTCTCCCAAGAAACTCTGTCAATTCATTAACCTCGGAAAATTTTTAGGAACTTTTCTGTCCAACATTTGGGTTGCAGAAGAAAATGATCTTGCTCTTTCCTTTCCCCAAACCAAAACTTTGATCGAGGACTGTAATCAAACTCTCTCTCTCTCATATCAAAATTTTGCCGTTCAATTTCTTCCCACGGATCAACCTCGTTCAAAGAGAAGTGCTGACAGTCTTGTCACCACATCTCAATTAGCTTCTCAACTCACTTTTCTTGACCATGAAGTTAAGACTTCTCTCATTTTTCAATTTTCCCATTCCCTCACCCAGCTATGTAACTTTATTGATGAAAATAGACACTGGACCTCTTCTGCCCTCCTCTCAAATCCAACTGCTCTAGCACGCAGTATTTTCTCAAATCCCTACCTTTTTGCCAAACAATTAACAATTGACTCAATCAAAATATGGCCCTGCGTACCAATAAACAGCTCTAGCTACCAATTTAAGGCAACTGAGCTTCAAACTTGTTTTGATCTTCTCCCAATCCAATTTTCCACTAATTCTGGCCCAAAATCAGCATTTTTAAACCCCATTTCAATGATTGTCACTCCAGAGGCCCGAACTGCTCCCTGCTCTGAGTACCGCAACATTCCTATTCTTATCAACGGCTCCCTAATCCAAGTGGACCAAATTACTGGGTCCGTCACTCCTCTCAAAGTTAACAATCTTCCACTAGAATCCAATTCATTGTTTGAAATTCCTAAAATCAAAACTCATGCATTTCATCACTTAGCACTTACCAATTTGTCTGACATTATTTCTCATTCTTTCGCAGCGAATATTTTCCAGGTTAGTAAACTTACTTACCTGATTGAATTTGATGACTCCAAAGTGAAGGGAGTCCTCTCCTCTGACTGGAAAGAAGTTAGAGATGAAATGGTCAAACAAATAACTGGAGATTGGTCCCAATTAAGGGATTGGTTTATTCTAATTATTTGTGCCCTCTCTGCCGGTGACATTCTCATTCGTATCCTTGCGCTTATTTTGGAAAAATATTTTAGTAATGTTTCTCTGGTACAAACCCTCTTTGGTCTTACAGCAAATAACTCAAATCAAACACGTCCTCCCCCTCCCCCTCCTCCTCCTTCCCCTTCCAATACATGCTCTGTGCAATCACCCAATTTTTCAAATCATCATGTTGTTCTTGAATTAGGTGAAACATCTGAAGGAAACCCAACCCAATGGCCTCCCTCAATTACCCGCTTTTCTCTCCTTCCCAAGTTTGAGTCAAATAATTCCCCTAGGCTTCTCAATGCTATGTTTCCATTAAATTCCAAATCCTTTGTCACAACCATTCCCGCCCATGCAGATACAATTCCTCTCATTGCATTAATTGACTCTGCTGCCTCTTCTTCCATTGCTCCGATTAAACTTAAGGACAAATTCATCTGTCAAAATCTTAACTCCTCGGAAGTTTCTATCACTACTGCCGTTGGGATCCCAATACCTGTCACGGGCTCAGTCCCGTTCTCCTTACACATGGCAAATATGCTGTGCAGTGCACATGTTCATTTCGCTCCCGATTATTTGGATATTTGGGATATTTGTGATATCATTATAGGGACTGAAACTCTTGAAAGATTCCCACCAATTCTCTTCGATTTTCATAATAAATTCCTAACCTTTGGCTTTGGTCCTCCTACTCTTTTCCAATCAAAATCACAAAACATTTCTGACTGTCAATCTTCCCCTTCAAAGAACCTTCCCATCTATCAAAACAAAGTTCATTTTCATCCACATATTCCTTCTCAAATCAATTCCTCAATTTCTCCGTGCATACTTTCACAAACTTGTGAAAACTCTCAACATTTCAACGTTCCACCTCCCTCCAGTAATTTTTGGGCTGATATTAACCCTCCCTCTTCATTATGCCATTACTGCAAAAAGGACAAACATCATATAGCAGAATGTCCCTTTGTTCCCAAACTCTCACAACCAACCATATTCAGAAATTCTTATAAAAAGTCCATTATGCCTACCCTTCTTCTTCTTATATCGCTATTCCCCTCTGTACATGCTTCATTATCCAACGAAAATGTTAACAAGTTTGAACAGTATTTTCCCATCTCTTTCATTAGCATTACATTTATATTCAGTCTCATGGTCATTTCAATTATAATTGTTCTGTTCATCTATCCATTACAAATATTTTTTCCTCCTGGAACACCATTTCGTAGCTTCAAAAAGCAAGTAACTCAAAGCCCTCCTTTCCCAGTCATCCAACTTAAAGTCAACTCTGTTTTAATTAACTGCAAAATTGACTTAAAATCTGACATCTCATTTACTCATGTCCGAATGGCATGTTATCAAAAGTCCAAATTTTACTCCTTCCCAAAACCCCTATGTGTTGGTATGTCGTTCCTTCCATTGCTAACTATCGGCGAAATTTCAACTAACATTGAAATAGCGTCTCAAACTCACTCCTTAAAATTACTCATCACAGAAGAAGACTCATGGGTCTCGGAAAATAACTTTGATGTTGTATTGGGTTCTGACTTTCTTTCCAAATTCCCATCAATCTTATTTGATCCCCTTCTTTTTAACATACAAATCGGTGACCATAATTATCCCATGATCTCGTCCAACCGAGATTATATTTTCACACAATATAACCCACATAAACCGAAACTTGACGCAATAATCTCTGCCTCCCTCAATTCCGTTGAGCTCCGCTCTCTTGTAGACACGGGAGCAACGCTCACAGCTGCCCCTATCTCCCTTGCTGAGACAATTGGGTGCTCTCCTAGAAAAACCAATCTTCGAGCTATAAGCGCCTCGGGTCACCAAATCCCCATAATTGCACAAGCCGAGGCCTTCTTGTCTATTGGTACCATAAAAGAAAAAGTTTTAATAAATTTTGTTGATGATTCTCGCTTCATCAGACCCGACTATGCCCTCATTATTGGTTGTGATTCACTTGCCTGTCTTCCTCCTGTAACTTTCAACTTTCAGAATCTCACTCTTTCCCTGGCCAACATTTCAGTCCCTATGGGAAAATTTTCCAAACTCCAATCGAATATTCCAATTTTTGCCTTACGTTCTATAACATTAGCCCCTGGCTCGCAAACAATTGTCCCCATAAAAATTACAACTCTCCCAAAAATACGCTTTGCAGTAATTGACTCATTAAATAACAGACTCACCAGAGATGACTTGGGCTGGAACCCAACTCTTATCGAACCCATTAATGGCATTTCTGCCATCCCAATTTCCAATCCCTCACAATCCCCAAAAACTATTTTTGCTAATATGACAATAGCCACAGCTAATGAGGTAAGTGAAGACCCTGACTTACATTTCTTTTATGAGGACCCAGACCACGCTCTCTTCAGTATTTCCCCCCAAAGTGATGAAGGTATAATCCCTGACCCCTCATTCAAAATTGACTTTTCTAAATCTTCCGTTAGTGGACCTGATCTTCAAAATCTCAAAAATTTATGTGAAGAATTCTCTGACATTTTCAGCAAATCTCAATATGATCTGGGGTCCAGCACAGCTGGAGCCCATGAAATTGTCACCTCAACGCAGGAACCTATTACCTGTAAGCCACATAGAACCCCTTTCAAATATCGGGATGAGCTCAAAAAGCACATAGAACAACTCCTTAAGTCTGGTGTCATGGTCCAATCTGACACTCCGTGGGTGTCTAACATCGTTCTTGTCCAGAAGAAAGATGGTGGACTCCGTCCATGCATTGATTTCCGGAAGCTCAATGAAATAACTATCCCTGACCATTATCCCCTTCCCCGTCTCGAAACAATTATGGAGAAAATTGGCCACTGCCATTTTTACTCTTCTCTTGACCTATCTTCCGGTTATTTCCAAATCCCCCTCACAAAAGAAGCCTCACGAAAATGTGGACTAATCATAGAAGAAGGTGTTTTCCAAATGACACATCTCCCTTTTGGTCTTAGAAATGCCACTTCTGCTTTTGCCAGAACCATGGCCCATGTCCTCTCCGGACTTGATGGGTTTGTTGTTGCCTACGTGGATGACATTCTTGTCTTCACCAAACCCCCCTCATTTTCTGACCATCTCTCTGCCCTTCAAACCATTTTTGAAAGATTTCGACGATTCAATCTAAAACTCTCTCCCAAAAAATGTACTTTTGCTGCCTCTTCCATGAACTTTCTTGGTCACACTGTCTCATCAAAAGGTTACTCCCCATCTCTCTCACGCATCGAAGTGATCAAAAATATTCCCACTCCCCAAAATCTAAAACAAGTAAAACGAATTGTTGGCATGGCCAGCTTTTATCGTCGTCACATTCCCAATTTTTCAACAATTGTTGAGCCTTTAACTTCTCTCACCAAAAAAGAAAAGAAATTTATTTGGGACAAGGCACAAGAAGATGCTTTGACCAGAATTAAGGAACTTCTCTCTCAAAATCCCATTCTCACTTTTCCGGATTATTCTAAACCTTTTCACATTTTCACTGACGCATCAGTCGTTGGTCAAGGCGCTGCTCTCATGCAAAAGAAAAATGATCTATTTTCTGCTGTAGCATATGCCTCTCGCACTCTATCAGCCCCCGAACGTCGTTGGCCCCCTGTCCAAATCGAACTCGGAGCCATTGTCTATGCCCTCAGAACCTTCAAACCATATATTTATATGTCTGAAATTGAGCTCCACACTGACCACCGTCCTTTGGCATACCTCCAAGCAAAGGCACAACAGCATGCCCACCTGGCCCGTTGGCTAATAGAACTCCAAAATTTTAACATTAAAATTGTTCATATTTCCGGTAAGAAAAACGCACTTGCTGATGCTCTTTCCAGACTTTCCGAATCTGATCCTCCTCAAATTCCAAGTGACTCTCAAGAGTTACAAGACATCATTGAATTTCCTGTATGTCTCTCTCTTGTCCCTTTTGATCGCATTGTCCATAACTTTGACCCAATTCTCTCTTCCCTTACTATTCGTACCAAGGATGGTATTCCTCATAAAGTAGACCTTTTTCAAGAACAAAGAAATGACCCCCAAGTTCTTTCTCACATTAAATTTTTAGAAGATGGCTCTCATCCAGATCTCTCTGAAACTGATTTACAAAAATTTCTTTCAGAATCAGAACATTTAGTTATCTCTTCCGACATACTATACTTTCATCCTCCCAATAGTTACCCCCGCGTTTTCATCCCTGTCTCGCTCAGATCCCTGATTTTTGACTCCTTTCACATTTCAATCCTGGGCGGAGGTCATATGAGTCTCAAAAAGACTCTACAAAAATGTGCAAAAAAATATTATTGGCCCAAATTGCACTCAGATATTTTTCGCTGGATCAAACAATGTCTTGTCTGCCAGCTCCGGCATAATCCCATTCCCATGTTCCGAGCTGAAATGAAATCGGTCCCTTCCAACACTCTCTTTGCCAAAATTGGTTTAGATTTAGCTGGCCCCCTCCCCATCACAGAAATGGGAAATCGTTACATCCTAAATTTTGTTTGTTGGTTCTCCAAATATGTCATCTCAGTCCCTGTCCCTGACACCAAATCTCTCACTACTGCAAAGGCTCTCCTTCGACATGTTTACTTAAAATTCGGTGGTTGCACTGAATTGATAAGTGACAATGCCACCACATTCACCTCAGACTTCTTTAAATCTTTTTGTTCCCTTCTCTATATTAATAAATCATTCTCCACCCCTTACTGGTCCCAGGGCAATGGTGCAACAGAAAGGACATTTAGAACTTTTCATAATATTCTGTCTAAATATATCAATCCCAAAGAGCCCAATTTCGATGAATTTCTAGATGCAGCTACCTTCTGTTACAATACTTCCATTCATGAATCAACTGGCGAAAGCCCCTTCTTTCTCGTGTTTGGCAGAGACCCTATCTTTAGTATTGATCAAATTCTTGATCCCTCCGTCCATCTACCACTCCCTCACAATGACTTAGCTGAGTTCAAAACCCTCCTTGTCCTTTCCCTAAGAAAAGCCTGGAATTCTGCAGCTGACTCAATTAAAGAGGCTCAGAATAAATCAAAAGTACAATATGATAAGAAATTTAGGAATCCTAACATTTCCATTGGGGACCGTGTTCTGTTACGGAATTATACTGGAAAACCGGGCACTTCCCAAAAATTTCACAATCCATGGAAGGGCGTTTTCAGAGTTATTAACATAGAAGAACTCCATGTCACCATCGTCAGTTGTTCCTCCCCACAATCCAACCCATTTAAAGTCCATATTAATCAACTGAAGAAACTTTTTGAGATTTCCGGTCCTCCCAGCACCTCCCCCGTCCTCTCTTCTGCTGAAAAAGCTGCTTTAGAAGCAGCTGAAGCCACCGAGATACCAAACACGATAGGCTTCAATCATACCCCTGATATTTCACCAAAAACCCTCCCTCTTGATACCCAAAAATCCAATGTACCCCAAATTTTACCTACTTCTATTGACAAAGAACAAGCTGTTTTCCCTCAGCGGGATCTCTTGCATAAAAGTAAATACAATCTCCGCTCTCGCCCAAGGTCTAACAGTTTTAAACAATAACAAATGCACTTTTCTCCTACCCATTTTCATACTCACAATTAATTTTTAACTTCTCACACCACTTTTTACAACATTTTTCCACTTTTTTGTTTTCATTCCTTCACACCGCCTTGCACCCAAAATTTTTATGATTAATTCGCGTTTCCCTCCCTTCCCCAACAGAATGATCCCCTTCCTGTCCAACATCCCCGAACACAAATACCTCTCCAACTTCTACCCCGCCCCCTTCTTCTACCCTCCCTCCTCCTGTCACTTCCTTTCGTCAGAGCAATGTTACCAATCCACAAAAGCAACATTCTTCCAAAGATACGACATAGACACCGAAATCCTGAAAACCACCTCCCCAGTCGTAGCAAAACGACTCGGGGCTCGTGCCCAAAATGAAGCTGACCCCGCAGCAGTAAAAGTGTGGCACAGCACGAAGCAGTCAAAGATGGAAGAGATTCTCTTCCACAAGTTCGACCAGAACCCCGCCCTGGCAGAGTGCCTCATTTCAGCTGGGGAGAAATTTTTGGTTGAAGCGAGTCACACTGACCGATTCTGGGGCGCTGGTGCCACCATTGACGACATTCGTCAATGGAACTTTACTGGGCGAAACACCATGGGCCAACTGCTAATGGAACTTCGTGAAAAATTAAAAGGTTTTAGGATTCCTCATTCCCCAGCGTCCCTTCTCAAATAAACATCATAAGTCTCACACCTTTATTCCCCCCCCCCATCTTCCTCTGTCCCTTCCAAATTTATCGACCCCTCCTGTGCACTCCAAGTTCTCCTTAAATGCTTTGTTTTGTTTGTTTTACTAACAATGCTTTACCATACTTCCACATTGCTGTGTTGTTTTCTAATCTCGTTTTGTCCTCTCCTCGAATATCTCTTACTGCCACATTAAGTATGCCGAAGCGACAATCGAAACCCTGGATTCCAAAGATGAAATGCCCCAGACTCCTTCCGACAACTCCTCTTGAAGAATCGCTCCAAGCTCTGACAACTAATGCTGATTCGACCATCACTCCGGCAGCATATTCTACTGAACCTGCTGACTCTTTTGATCCTCTCTCACATTCTGTTGTCCCTTCATCTCCTCTATCCTCTATGGAGACTCTGTTGGCCCTTATCTCGGTCTCTTCTCCTTCTGAAAATCAGAATTTGTCCAACAATAGTCCGGCTCCTTCCCCACCACGAACTGAAAATCAACCCATGTCTTCTTCCTCGGACCCGGATATAATCTTTTTGGAAGAAATCTCACCCCCCAAAATCCAAGAAAATGCTCCCCTTGCCAAAGTCAAATTTGAAAATGTTAATCCCTTAAATTGGGATGAAGTTATGGAAGCTGCCAACACCATATCTGATTCTCCCATCCCTAGCCCAAAATATAATGTTTCTCATGCCCCATTTCCCATTGCCCAATCTCAGCAGTCTCAGGAAACTGTTGACCAAATCCCCCAGCAATCTCCTTCCTCCCAAGTTACCGTTACCCAAAACTCTCAAATGCAAAATTCTGAGCAGGAAATCAGGATTTTGGAACCCGAAACCCCCTCCCGTATTGTTAAATATCAAATTGCCCAATCATTCCCCTTTACCATTGCAGCTAAAGTTAGCCAAGGGCTTGGTCACGCCGAAAAATGGCCAAATTTCCTTATTTCTGACCCAATTCAAGGCAAGGATCTGTTAAATGGTGATTGTATCTTCTTCTCCTCATTTGTTGTCGTTCCTCCCTCTCATCCAATTATCTCTTCCCCCCTCTCGACTATTCCCACTCTAAAAGCCTTCCATAAAGGCATCAATCCCCAACTTTATGGCTGTCAATATCCCCTTCATCTCGTCCAAGGAATTGCCGTTGGGCATAAAATTTTCAAAACATCTCAGGGTAAAAACATAATTTTTACCCTGGTGACCGGAGAAGGACTTATTACCCCCAATTTCATTCCGACACCCCATCTCAATCATCCCCTCATAAAAGGTGTGAGACTTAATATTTATGTCAAACAAATTGCCATGGGGACCCAAATTTCTGAGTTTTACACTTTTCCCCAAAACTTCCCAACAAACAACCTTCCAGCATCGTCAGGTGACAACAACTTCGCCATTTCAATGGACTCCACATCACCGCCCAGGTACATCTTTCCTTTCAATCCCTCCCTCACAAAAAATGACAATATTAACTCTCTTAAAGCCATTTCCGTAGCCTTAAAAGCACAGGCCCATTTTTTGTCCTCCTCACACCAAACCACCTCTGTTTATACAAAATTAAAATTGGTCCCCCATAATCCAAAAAATGAAGAGATCTGCTCATCCGTCAATCCCTCAAACCCTTCCTGTTCCTCTTCTAATGCCTCCCAAGCGATACGAATCCAAAAAGTATTTCCATATTTCTTCACCCACTCTCTCTCTTCATTATCTGAATTCATAAAGTTCAACAATACCTGGAAACCCGACTCCCTCCTGATTGGCTCCGTCAACAAAAAGATTTGTGCTCAAGGCACTGTTAAAACCGTAAAACTCATTGACCCTCAAATCTTCTCTGTTCAAATCACAGTTAATTTATCCGAGACAGAAGGTCACAGCTTTGATTTGGAGGACCTGATCCTCCTAGAAGTCCCTATGTCCCAGACTCAATTGAAAAATAGGTCTGCCTTCTTCTCCTCCTCCATTCCCCTCGCTACTGCTTCCAATGAAAGCCCTCAGGGACAAATTCTTTCCCAAATTCTTGGCTTCTCCGCTCTCCCAAAAATTCTCCCCTCCTCTAATCTATCATTTTCCTCATTTTCCCAAAAACTTTTTCCGAGACCCAATCAGGGACAACTTGAAACTTTGGACCTTCTTTTCAATCCCTTCCCCAGTGCAATTATCACTGAAGCCGGCCCTGGCACCGGTAAATCCAAAATTATCATTATGTCCATCCAAAAATTCTTAGAATTAGAGAAAAATATCCTTATCACCACCCACAGTAATGTGGCCCTTTGTCGTTTAGCCTCTGATATTCTTCCTAATTTAGACCAAAATTCTAAAGCCCTTCTCATTCTCTCTGCCTCTGCAAAAGAAAAATATTTTTCCCTTTTTGAGCCTTTCATGAAAAATCTTCTAATCAAAACTTTATCTGACTTTAATGTGCAAAAATTAACACGAAAAGAAGCCAAAATCATTAATAAATATAAAATCAATGCTCTGAAAAACCCCCAGAAAGCAGATGAACGTTCCTCTGCGGAAATCTTTATCAGAGACGTTGGGACTGAAATCCCCATCATCTTTGTCACCCTTAGTATGTTAGAAGATATTCCCTCTATTTTAAAGCTTGTAAATATCATATTCATTGACGAGGCAGGTCAGGCACCTACCAATCAAATTATTCATATTCTCTCTCTGGCCCCAAATCTGGAAAAAATCCTTGCTGCCGGTGACCCAAAACAGCTACAAGTTCGCTCTTCTGAACTTCCTGAGGAATTGCTCCAATACGGATTTAATTCATTTCTTTCTCATTTAATTTCTATTCCTAACATTCCCAACACAAAACTCACAATTTCCTACCGAGGACACCCAATTCTCACCCAATGTCTTGCTGATTCTCTTTATCATGGAGATATTGTTGCCGGAGTAACGGCCGAACAACGCTCCATGATTACATCTTCCAATTTTCCGCTACCCAATCAAAATGCCCCTCTTCTTCTTGTTGATCTCCCAAATCCTGATTATAGAGAATTAACCTCCTTTTCACGATTAAATTCGGCCCAAAACCACATTGCCCATTCAATTCTCTCCCTTCTCTCTCTCATTTTACCTCCATCTGCATCAATTACTTGTCTCTGTCTGTACTCGGCACAGGCAAAAGCTATTAGATCCCTTACCCCCTTAAATGTCACGGTCTTGACAGTTGATTCCTTCCAGGCTCAAGAATCTGATGCCATAGTCCTTATCACCACCCGATCCCTCCCCACCACTCCCGACGAGATGAGCAGATCCTTGTATTTTTTAAAAGATCCCAACAGAGTTTCAGTTGCTATTTCCCGGGCTAGACATTTCTTTTGTTTAATTGGCAATTTTGGTACTCTTAAAGCATGTAAATCCTGGTCCAACTATTTAAGCTCGGCTTCTTCTTACTCCCCTGTAATCGGTCAAAGCTATATTTTTAATAAAATTGACCCCCTAATTGCCACTTTTAATTCGCACTCTTTCACTAACCATCAATTTCTCACGTTCAGGATGCCAAACCGCGCCGTGCCAAGTCACCCTCCCTCTTTATTTTTATTAATTTCGCTTCCCCACCACTTAACCCGTACCCTTCCTCTTCCTCATCTTCTGCCCCTCGCCCCATCCCTTCCCTCTTCCAAAACATTATTCCCACTCCTCCCAAAAAATTTTCCTCTTTTTGCTTTACAAATGTCCCCAACCGTTCCCCAACCCCCATTTCTAGCCCTTCCCAAATTGTTCCCCTCTCTCAATCTCCCCAAACAGTACCCCTTTCACGCTCCTCCTCCATTTACCTCACCGCCGTCTCTTCACCTCTTTCGAATCACTCCATTTCCACCCCGCCTCCTTCCACACCTCCCCCAACCATTATGCCTCCCATTTCCCAATCCCCCTCCATCCCTCTTCTCCCTTCCGACAACACCCATCCCCCTTCATTCCCCGCGGCCCTTCCTCCCTACTCTGTGGCCCACAATTTCCCACTCCCCAACACCATCCCTCCCCCCTTATATCGTCGGCCAAACCGCCGCCACTCCCGCAGCTCCATCTCCCCCATCCCCCGGTCTATCACTCCCACCCCCTCTCCCTCCCCCTCCCCCTCCACTTCCCGAGCGCCGCGAATGCCGCTGCTGCCTCCTCCTTATGAGGAACGCTACCGGATTGGCGAAACACGTCAGTGCGTCTGGACGGACCACGGCTGGAGCCCGATTTAAAAAATATATAAAATAAATAAAAAAAAAAAAAAAAAAAAAAAAAAAAAACCTTTTAGTTAAGTGCCTTGTTTTGCTTTTATTTATTATTTTTATGTGCTCACTTACATTTTTTTATTTTATTTTTGTTGTTTTGCGCTTTTCTTTTTGATTTTTTCTCTCTTCCTCTTCATCTTTCTTTTTTATTTATTTTTCCCTATTTATTTATCCCTTTAGTTATTCTGTTATTGCTTTAATCGTTTTATTTTTTATCTTTCTATTTGTTCTCTATTTTTATTCATTTTGTCATATCCTTTTTAATTGTTTTTCTTTTTATTTTATTTTTTTTTTTGTTGGCCAAAAAGAAGAAAAGACCAGGGACGGTCTTCTGGTCGGCCGGGAGGTGTAACGTACAGTACCCCTGTCCCCCCCCCCTTACACACAGTAACAAAAGAAGGCGGGGATTAAGGATCAGCATTTCGCTGATCCTTTTCCCCGTAGGGAAACGGAAGATCAGTTAGCTCCCCCGGTCAATTACGAGCAAAACTCCGGAGAAGGATTTTCTTCTCCGTCCCCGTTTTAACTCTCCCCAGTCCCTTCTCCACCTTCAGGACACATTTACGATTCAATTTCCGCAAAAACCATTCCCATACCCTCCGGGCACTAAAGGAACCGAAATCCGTTATTCCTCGGTCCTTCCTTCCTTTTTGGCATCATATTTATTTCGGAATTATTCAGACGATCGATCAATTCTATTTAATCAAACTTCGCACACTTTCATTTCACATTTAATATTTTTCTTTTCAACAAATAAATTAGTTATGGAATTTGGACGATTTGAGAGAGAGAGAGGAAATGGAGGATTAAACGAGGAATTAAAGAATAAATTAAATATTAAATTGGAAGGGGCAAATTGGGACCAAACTCCATTCCACGGGACAAGTTTAAACTCGGCAATTTTCGTATTCCTATTTTTCGGGCCCACACCAACTTCCCTTTCTGTATTTATTTAATAAATTTTTCTTTTTATTATATAATAGCATTTTATTTATGTCCCATCGTATTCTTAAAATGCAAATAAATCAAAGAGAAAATTATAAAAGAAAACTAAATGGTGGCACAATAATTTCCGTCACAGAATTAGCAAAAGCATTTCGTGTCGAATACGTGGAACGAATGGCTGCATTTGCGATTTGATCAATGAACGATTTTTAAATTTAAGAATATTTAATTTTATAATTTTGCGCAAGATTGAAAATATTATAGAGAAAATTAATTTTAACACATAATTTTAAATATTTAATTTAATAAGAAAATAGTTGAGCTAACAGCATTTTGTTAAGTAAAATTCATTAACAAACAAATAATCAATTAAATTAAATAATTTTATTAATCAACCTTTTTAAAATATTTATAGATATCATAATTTTATTAAAAACAAAATTTATAAAGTTATAAAGTTTAAGAAATAAATAAAATTTCTTACAAAAATTGTAAAGTCGCTATCTGATAATCATTAGTATATAATTAACTACTAAAATTAACAAATATATAAAAGAAATTAATGTTCAAAAATCAAAAATAACAAGTTTCAATTTAAAAAATTGGAAAAATAAAATATTAAATTTAAAATTGTGTTGAAAATATTCAAAACATTTCATTTTAATTTTCTATTTGATGAAAAATTAACAAAATTTAGACTATAAAAGGAGAAGGAAGCTAAATCAAATGAATCCACTCTCGCCTTGAAGTATAAATTTAAAGTGTTTAAAGGTAATTAAAGTTTTTCGAGAAACATTAAATTCGACGCTTCATTTATATATCTAATCAAAATGATAAATGATAAATAATATATTAAACATTTGAACTAATCATAATTGAGTATAAAAATAATTTATTTGCAGTCAATAAAAAAATATATATTTGAAAAGGAAAAAAAGTATAAAATTTTATGTTTAATTTTTAGAAGGTTTTTATTAAAATAATTTTAATATTAAAATAAGAATCTACTTCAAAAATAGAAAACTAAAACTGAAATGCAAAAAATTAAGAAAGTTTTAATAAAATAATATGAATGAAATAAAAAAGGTCAAGAAAAACAAAATGACAATTAAAGTGGAACATTAGATATTAATTATTTTAATTATTTTTATAATATTAAATGATAATAATAGATTAAAAAAAAATTTTTAATTTGTTTAAATGTTTAGAACTTTTTAAAAAAATATTTTATATAAATGATATTTATTTTCAACTTCATCAAAACTGATTAAATGTTGTTTGATTTTTGCTTTTACTTATTCGCACCATTTTTCATGATGATAAATGAATGGGTATTTCAACTATAAATATATATATTTTAAATGTTAACCCGAATTTTGAACTTAAATTCTATAAATTTAAACGACAACATATAAATATATTTTATATTTAAATTATTTTTTTATTGAAAAATAATTGAAAATTAAAAATCGATCACCTATCACTCAAAGAATGAGTTGGTTGCAAGAAATTAAAAATTAATAAATATCATAATATAATAGCAATATTATTAAAACGCATGTAGCAGATTAATTATTTGTTTTCTGTTTTTGATGAAAGAAACATTAAAGAAAAGAAATGAATTAATTAATTAGAAATTATAATTTTTATAAAGAAATGGTTGTAATTGAAAAACGTATATGGAAATAAAAATTTGACAAAACTGGAAAAATTTAATTATTGTTAAAGTGGATCGGATTCTTTATATAAATTCACAAATTATCAATTTAGATGTAAATAAATGATAATTAATGTTTTCCTTTGTTTTTGATACCATTTTTACAAAAAAACAAAAATTTTTTTAATTGGTCTAATCCTTAAATAAAATTCTTACTTATAAATACATTTAATTATTAAACAAATATGTGTTAACAAAATAGATTTATTTTTTGGCGTCAAAATGAATGTGAAAAAGAAGCTGGTCAGACAAGAGAAAATTCAAATTAATTTATAATCCTAAATAAATTGATCAGAAATAATAAAATAAGATTTTTACGAGTGCCATTATTTTTAGAGAAATAAATTATTTTATAAAAGTATTAAGCAAATATACGAAAATTAAACCAATAAAAGATAAAATATAATTTTCCATGATTAAAAAAGTTAAATATCGAGCGGTAGAAAAAAGTTAATAAAAATAATAATGAAGCAAGATTAGTAACTTTTATTGTAAAAGAAGAAAATATATGAATAATTTTAAGAAAGTGTGAATCTATATATAAAATTAAAAACGATTGAAATATTTTAAATTCAATTTTAACAAATAAATTTATTAATGTTAAATACAAAAAAAAACACTTAAAATAATTTATAATTATTATTGAGTTAATAATGGGACCTCCAGCTGCATTTTCGAATCCGAGCCCTGCACTATCATAAAAAATATGTCATAAAAATGATCTAATTTTAAAGTTTTCAAAAGAAATAACTATCTTGATGACGACTGCATGTGAATCCTCATGTCGTGAATTCTCTTCACTTTATTATTTATTGATTTCATTATTTTAAATAACTTTTTATTTTTGTTTTAGTAATCTTGTAAAATTTTTTTTTGATTTTCTATATTAAAATATCAACCAATTTTAACAATTAACGCAGAATTGAATAGATAGGTTTTTCCGCGCGATTGCTGTGGTTAAATAAATTATTATTTTTCATTCATAGTTTTATATTTTAAAGAATTGAATTTTTTCTTTTTGTTTAATTCTTAAATTTTTTTTAATGTTTTTTAATTTGCTAGCATGAACTAAGAACAATTAACTAGTTTATTGTAAATAGAAAAATAAGTTTACATAAATAAAGACAGATATTCTAAATATTGTGGTGAGCAGAAAGTCTTTGTATAGTGGTCAACAATATTACTTAAAACATTCAAACAATTCAAATAATAAGGGTTTATAACCAAATTTGCAGGCTAATAGAGCAGCATTTAGAATCAAAAAAATCAGATTTTTAACAATTTTTTTCGGCGCATTTTTCCGAAAAATTTTTTGGGCATGGGTGAGGGAAGAGAGTTCGGCGTTGCCGATTTGCCGATAGGCGACGCCGGGGAAATTTTTTGAAAATTTAATGCAATTTGTTAACAACTTCTGTCAAAAATTACCAAAATTTGCGATCTTGGGCTAATTTTTAAGAAAAAATAGGAGTTTTTGGGCGCCGGCGGTGCCGATAGGCGCCGCTGGTGGAAAATTTTAAGAATTTTTAATGAATTTTGTTAGGAATTAGCGAAATTTTTCAGAAATTTCCTCTTTTAAATGAAAATAAGGCACTACCCCAAATCAGAACATTTCTTAGAAATAATAACATTTTCATTTTCTTAATTTTTTTGACTTGCAGACTGACTATTTTAATTTGCTTTTTCATTTAGAATAATATTTTAACTTTAAATATCCAGTTTTTAAAAGAGAATTCAGAAAGAAAATAAAGAAATAACACCGACACATATTAAAATAATAAAAAGAATTCGTAAAAACGGGACAGTTAACCAATTAAATTTTTATATTTTTATTTATTTAAAAATTTTTAAACATTTAAAAAAATAACAAAAAAAAGATAAAAATACAATGCTTTTACAAAATTAATAAGAAAAACTAATTATAAACGTGTATAAGCTCAATATAAACTAATTTAATTTACCTTTTGAGAAAGATCAGAAAGAATGATTCTGCGCAAGAATTTAAAAAACATATTAAATCAAAGAAAAATGACTAATTTGCAGATTTTTCTTTTCAAATAGAATAAAAGGACATTTTAAATTCAAAACATTCTTCTAAACGTCATAATTTGTTTAAATGCAACAATACATCGGGATCCCAAAAAATCTTCGGGATGAATTGGGATTTGTACTGGACCCCGACTCGGGATACATCTCGGTTCTTTTTCCAAAATCTTCGGGATTGGGATTTGGTCGGGGTCCCTCCAACCTTAGTTGTCCGGTCTCTAGTTTCTAATAGAAAATTACTGATTCATTTATGAATTTAGCGTAAAATAAATAATTAAAGTCAAAATAAACTCAATCAAAGAAATTTAGCAAAATTTGGATAATGAAATAAAAAATAGATAATAAAATATATAAAAAGAAATATTACACATTTCGAATAATAATGGAACTCCAGAAGAAAAAAATAAAGTTTAAATTTTAAAAATAAATATAAAAAGGATTATTATAGAAAATTCAAATTAAAAATAAATATAAATTAAATAGAAATAACGCGAGACGAATTTTTCTTAATAAATACCATTGCTACCAAGATTCCAAACAATTAGTCATAGTCAGTCCGAAAGTCAAGAAAATTATTGTGAGATAAAATAATTTTATAAAATTGCAATAATAGATTTTCGGAAAAAAAAATTAAAAAATATAATGCTTTCATTTAAAATAAACAAAATCTTAAAAATTCCGATTAAATAAAACTTCAGAACACATTTAAGTTTAATAATTTGATTCTTTCTGAATTTTTTTTACATATTTTGCACAAATTCGTTTTTCCAAGCTAACATCCGAGTATCGGGTTCATTTGATGTGCTTCATCCAACCAATAGTCTATCGTAAATTATTTAAATGATTAAATTAATTTTTATGTTTATTTAATCTAAAGCCATATTCAGTTTCAGCGTAGAGTTTTATCCAGACTAATTAAATCTGAAATTTTTCATGCATGAAGTTTCAGCTGTACAGGCTCATTTGAGAACCCAGAGTTCAAATATAAATAATAAAAATATATTAAACAAAAATAATACGTCCAGATGGAATATAAATTAATTAAACAATTTAAAATAAAAAATATTTATTTAGTCAAATATTTTTTTTAAATCTTAAGTTAAAATAAAATTTAAATACTTTTTTTTTATTAAGTATAATTTGATTTTAAAAACACATAAAAAAGCCAAATGAGTGCGTGGGAACATCGACAGAATTTGCGAAAATCTACACAATTGAAAATATTAGAAAATTAATTTCTAACTTTTTTAAAAATATTCATGTTAAAAATAATAAAATACTTTAAACTAATATTCCATCTCTTTGTATTGGACTTGAATCTTTGGAAATTAACTATAGTTTTTGCGTAAATTTGATTTGATATGAAGTAAATTAACCATGTTATAATCAAATAAACACAAGACGAGAATATTAATAAAAAATAATTGAGTAAATTTTTATAAACTAAAATTAAATATAATTTAAAATATAAAAATGCGAGTAAAATTGATTAAAATAATTAATTATCATATAAATATGTTAAGAAGAAAATAGCAATAAATAAAGAATTAACTTAGGTATGAAAGGTAAAGAAAGAAAGAAATTATTAAACAAGAAAAAAATAAAATAAAAGGAATTATTTAAATTAATTAGTATCGAAATTAAAGTATAAAAATTTATTCCATTCGTAATATAAAATAATTATTTATTTTCAAAAAATTTTAAAAAATCATTTTTTTAATTTTTAAATGACAAATAAATTTAAATAAATCCTTTGTTATTAAATAAAATGAGCATACAACTTGTGCGCATATGTTTACACGAGATAGGCCACAAGATTAAAATTATAAAAGAAATTATCGCAAAAGTGATTTCTTTCAAGGATACATTTATATAAATAATTTTTTAATTTAATTTTGTAATTTAATTTTAAGATAAATAATAATTTAGAAATTGAATAAAATGAGATTAAAATATTATGGGTTTAAATTAAAAAATGGGACAAAGCAATGAAATCGGTCAGTGCTCATTAAATTAATAAAATTATTCGCTAATGAAGTATAAATTAAATTAATAATTAAAAGATAACACATAGGAAAAAACAAAAAAAAATAGAAAAAATATAATCAAATTTTAAAAATAGAATAAATTATAATTTTAAAAGAATATTTTAAAAACTAAAATAAAATTTAAAACTGACAAATAAAATGTATAACAAAGTTGACAGTGCTAACTGTTTTAATCATGATCAATCAATGACTCATGATCAATTAAATTCAAAATTTTATCTTAATCAAACCTTTTTTAACTCATTACAAAATGATAAATTTAATCAATTAAAAAATTTATTATAAATCAATTGAATTCAAATTGATTTTATAAAATATTTATACATATAAACAAAAAAACGACCATGGTCTCTACAAAAACAGGACAAATAAAAACTTGATTGAAAATATTCAGAAAAATTAATTTCTGCGCTTAATTTAAATATTCGGTAAAAATAGAAAATAATTTAATATAATTAATTTTTAGACTCAAATCGAAATTTAGCTTAACTACATATATTTTTTTAATTTATTCCATTTTACGTAACATTATAATTGTTGTGAGTTTAATAAATGTATTTTATTGTAAAGTCAAAAAATGCAGAAAAATAATAATCAGATATGCAAAAACCAGCTTATATTGTAATTTAATTTATTGTAAATTGAAACATATTGAATTTCAAAATAATCATTTATTTATTTATTATTTCTTTAATAAAATATTTTAATTTTAAACATTAAACTTTAAATTGTTATACACTATTATAAAGTCTTAAAAATTACATAGAGTAAGAAATGCTGCATATACTTGAGCTATTTCTGGAACCTAAAAAAACTAAATTTAATACTCATTTATTAATTTAATTTATTGTTTTTAACTCCTTTTCAATAATATTAAATAAAGTAAATGAAATAACATATATTTATATTTACAATATTCTTATTTATTATTTAATAATTTGTTTCAAAAATTGCACACAATTCATTAAAAATTTAATTGCCACAAAATATAATATGTAAACTATTTATAAGTCTATATAATTCCAATCAAATAAATAATTTTAACTTAAATCTATTAATATAAAAATTATAGAATCATAAACTACTGAATATAACCCTACGAATAAAAACAAAAAATCGCACCTACAATATGAGAAATTATAACTATATCTTTTGGATTTAAAAAATAGAAA
Organism: Heterodera glycines; assembly: GCA_004148225.2. Taxonomy (NCBI): domain Eukaryota; kingdom Metazoa; phylum Nematoda; class Chromadorea; order Rhabditida; family Heteroderidae; genus Heterodera; species Heterodera glycines. The sequence continues at coordinate 5,940,435 of CP049706.1, read as the reverse complement.
TTTATTTATTTTATTTTCATTATATTGTTCAATTGATTAAAAAGTAATAATATAAATTAAAATTAAGAAGGAATGTTTCATATAAATGGGTAATGAAGTATTTTATTTTATAATTTATGCTTTTATTTAATTATGATTTTTGATTTATAAATCACCATTTTTTGTAAACTTAGTTAAAAGATATTAAAATAATTTTCAATTTCATTTGAATCTTTTCTTTTATTTATTTTTGTTTTCAACGAGATTTTGCTGACTAAACAATTTATTCTAAAATTTCGAATTACTAATTAAAGTTAAATCTCCGGTTCAGCGTCCCTTATTAGTCATATTCAAATTTTAAAATGATGGCTAATTAATAAAATTCTTATAATTTACAATTTTATTGAGTATTATGATTACTGTGAGCATGATATGTTAATTTTAAAGTGTGTACTTTAAAGTCACTATTTTAATATTTAATTTTTTAAAATGATTTATTATCAAACAAATGTTCAATCAGCAGATTATGTTGCAAAAATAATTCTTTTGTTAAAATTGTGTTCATTTCAATTCAATAGACAAAGCTTTTAATTTTAATTTAATTAATAAAATTTTAATACTTTTTTATTTATTTTTTTAATAAGCATTTGAACCTTGCTTCTAGTTTATAATTTGTCAGACATTATTTTGTTTAATTAAAAACAAAAACTTTTAATTAAGTACTTTAAAAAAATATTATTTTAATATAATTAACACCAATTTAAATAATATTACATTAAAAATTTTCGTTCAATTAATTAAATTTATCTTTCGCTGTTGTTCAAAAAATTTAAATTATCTGGCAAATTTTTAAAGTAAAATTGTAAAAACATTAAAAAATTGACATAGAAAAATAAAAAATTAACAAAAATAAATATTTTCAAAAATGTATGTATATCAAAAAAATAAATAAAATTTTTGCACATAAAATACAATTAATTTCCAAAAAATATTTTGTGAAAACAAAATTATTTATTTTATATAATGAAAATAGTTATTCGTTCTTTGGCGTAGCTTAAAAAGCAATGTTAATAAAGTTTATTTAAAAAATTAATTAGTGTTTTTTTTTTAATTCTATAACCTAGAGCAAGAAAAGCAATATAAGAAAATGAAATATTTTCAATAATTAAAAATTAAGAATTATATTAAAATACAAAAAAGTTGTTACTCAAAAAAAAGGAAAAAACTCAAAAAAGATAAATATCTAATTTAAAAATTTTTACATATTAGAATGAATAATTAATAATTTCATATACTGCCAAATTCGAACCAATTCATTTAATTTTTTTAATTCAAGAACTCATTTTGTTACAGATAATTTTTATTTGATTATTAATTTAAAATTATGGATTTATGTATTTTAAAAATTCTAACATTGGGTATCAAAAATGTTCCACCATAAGTATATTTCGAAAAAGAAAAATATATAAAATATTATAAATCTAATTTACAAAATAATTAACTTTTATTAAATATATTTATCAATAAAAATAAATAAATCTAAAAAGAATAGGAAAATATGAAACAATTATTATGCTGATGAATTATTGCGGTTGAAATCACATAATGATTTATATTTTTTACAAGATTAAATTACAAGTTTTAAGAATTTGGCGCAGACCATTTATGTAAACCAAACTAGCTTATAATAAATACTGTATCGCAAACACTGTAAAATTTTGTAACCATATCGAGAGAAGAAAATTATAATTTTAACAATACAATATAAACTGTTAACTATCAAAGTAAATATATTCGATAGCTTTTCGTTGTATTAAAATTTTTGAAAAAATTCTTATATTGACTATTAACTGGTTGATGCTATTTATTATTATTTTAAATATAAATTATACATATTTATCTAATACGTGAACAGAAAAAATCAAAATATTATTATAACTAATAATAATGATAAAATACTTAAAGATACTTTTACATTGAACATTGCGATAAACCAAAATTACAATTGACTTAAAATAAATAATTATTATCTAGAAAACTTCAGCCAATATTTAATTTAAAATTATTTTGATGAAATAAATTAAAAATCATTTATATCCAATAAGATGGCGAAGAGAATTAAAAACAATCATAGCGAAACGCCTCGAGGGGTATTTACTTTAAAATAAGCATATTTTATTTTTAAAAATCTTAATGTTAACATTTAATAAAAAAATAATAAATAATTTATTTAGCCCACTGCAATTGTGTGGAATCAAAATGAACGCAGAAGTAAGTAAACATCAAAGATAATATGGAAAAACAAACTATTATCATTAATGTAAAACAAACAAAATCAGTGATACAAAGAGCAAAATGATGTAAAATGATACAATAATAAATAATTAATATTATTAATACAAACTAAAATGAGGAATATATTTATTTTCTGAAATGGAAATACATTTTTTTATGAAAAAATATCTTTTGAGATTTTGTAAATGAAAAGAATGAGAGAAAACTCCAAGACAAAAGAATTTAATAATGATGTAATTTTAAATAAAAATATCAATTAAATCCTTATTAATGATGCTATAATATATAATTTTAATTAAGATTTACTAAACCAAAGAAAATAATAAAATATTGAAGGATTAAAATATTTTATTTTATTTGATAAGATGTCAAAACGAAATTCCATAATTGATAGATCATGAAATAATCACATAAGTGAAAATATGAAGAATAAAGAAATATTATTAAACAATTTTGTGACTGAAAATATAAATTGAAAAGCAAAAAAAAAAAAAAAAACTTAAATATTATAATATTTAAGAATTGAGCATTTAAAATATTTGTTAGAATGGTTGCAAACCGGTCAAATTTATTATAATAATATATCATAAAATGTACTAATAAAGCATTTTTGATACCAGAAAAAAATTAAGCAAGAAACACAAGAGGCTACTATTAAAAGACAATAATAACTAAATTAATGCATTGATGTAAATTGATATATTTTTTATCTGTTGTTAAAATTATTTTTACATGAGCAATAAAATATATAATAATATTAAATTTATTTTAAAATGTTCTATTACTTAATTATATTTTGAAATTAATTTTTATTCAAAAATTATTAAATTTAAATTAAAAAATAAACACATTTCAATATTTACTTGCATATAATTCATTTAAAAAGTTTAATTTACACAAAATTATTTAAGTAATAAATGCATCTGTTAAATAATTTAAATTCTAATGAAATTATGAACAATCTTTTTCTAAAATTTGTACCTAATTTTATTTATCCATTTATTTATTATTTCAGAAATTAGAAAGCAACACCAATTGAAATTTTACTGAATTTTGAAAGTTCTCATTTTTCTTTTTCGATAATTAATTTTTATAATTTAAAAATTTTTATGCATGCAATATTTAATGATATTTTAGTATAATTTCAATGATATATTTAAGGCCTTTATGATTGTTTTATCTTCCTATTTAAAGAGATAAAGCACCTTAGGATAACAGAATTTAGCAGAAATATTTTCCTTTATTTTTTTCTGTTTTTCATCCTTTAGTTTTTTCTACAAAATATACAATTAATAATTATGAATATAAAATTTTCTATATTCTTTAATTAGGATTTTTGTCTTTAAATTAATAAACTTATTAAATCTTTTAATTGAATTATTTAAATTAAGCTTATAAATTATTTAGAAATTAATGTTCTAGTCCTTTACCCACAAATGTTGTTTTTTCTGAATATTATGAGATTGCATTTTGAAATGATTAATAATAATTAAAGATTTTTAATTTTAATGAAATATTCGAATTTAATTTATTGGAATATTTAAATAGGTAAATGTTTGATAATTAATCTCTTTTTTTATCACTCATGCACACAAAAAGCGATCACCATAAATTGAAGGGGATAATTATTTTAATTTTTTTATATTATTAAATCACATAACATTTTTTGGTAATTTCTGTGCTCTTTATTTTATTCATTTTGATTTATAAAAATAATTTGCTTATATAATATTAATAATGAAATAAGTTTTAAACTGTTAAAAAGAGATGATTATCATTTGTTTCGTTCATTTTGTTTAATAATTTCTCACTCTACATTTTTACAAAGGTTTTATATTTTTCAATTTATTGATATTTTCTAGGTTTTTAATTTATCTAAATTATATGACCTATAAAATTTAATGTGCTGATAAGAATTAATTTTAGAAAAAAAATATATTTTTAAATTATTTTATTTAACTTGTCTCAATCCATATTCATTTTTGGGAGTTTTATAAAAGCACACATTTTTTAATTTATTTATTTAATAATTTTAAAAAAATTATTTTTATTTAATTTTGAACATTGATCTCCAAAAGTTCGTTGGCAATTTAGAGCAGACATATTTTCCCTAACATTTTTTAATTTTTCCAAATTTTATATAGCCAATAAATAATTAATCAATTATTTTTTTGGTAAACTTTGCCAATAAATAACTTTATAAATTTCTTCGTATAAAAGATATTAAAAAAAAAGTTTTTAAATTATTTTTATTGCAACAATAAATGGCAAAATGTTAGTTGAGGATCTGTGAGTTGTTTAACAGTTTTTGATTATTTTCATTATCTTTTTACTTTTTTGATTTATTCTAATTCTCATCAAATCTCTTCAAGTGCAATGTTTCTAACTTATGTTCTTTTATTGTTTATGATTTTTTCTGCCTTTTTTATTAATTATATACAAAATAAGTTTTTTAAATTATTTGTTGCGTTTGCAGACTGATGAAATGGTGGGATCACATTTCAGTCTTGTTTCATATAAGTTTTACAATAATATTTTTATTATCTGTTTCAAGATGCAATTGTCTTAGTTATCAACCCAATCCAAGAGTGTACATTAGCAAAGAATATTTTAAATTTTCAATTATTCAAAAAGAAAATATAACAATTAAGAACATTATTAGTGAAATTATTTTTTAAATTTATTTTTAATTGTCTTTTAAATGAATTATAAAAAATTCATGTGTGCGACTTCATGTGCCGCTGTTAGTGCAGTTAGTGTACCTGTTAGTTTTGAAACCAAAATATTGATTAGAATAATAGATTAATAAGATAAACAAAATTTATTTATTTATTTATTTCAATAATTCAATAATTTAATCGTTGCTAAATTATATGATTAAGTTTCAAAGTGTATATGTAAAGTTCCTATTTTAATTTTTAAATTTCTTTAAATAATTTTATATCAAAAGAACTTTTCTTTCATCATCAATTTTTTTTTAAACAATCTGCTGTAGTAATCAAATTATATTTGAATTGTTCTCATTGTTATATGTTTTAACATTGGTTAACAATATTTTGATTATTTTACATTTAATTGATCAAATTTAATAGGCTAAGTGAATGAATGAATTAATATTTGCTTTAATTTAATCAATTTTGATTTTTATTTTGTTATTATTTGTGTATAAACTGTTATTTTTTAATTTCATGGTGTGTTTCCCACTCGAATTGAATTCTTATGTCTTTGTGTCGAATTGTATTGATAAAATTAATTATATATTTTTTTATTTCATTTTATTTTAATTAATAAACAACTCACTCAATATTTTGGATTTTAATTTATTGTATTCTTTCTTATATCTTGCATTAATTAAAAATTATTATTTTTTATAAGTTTTACAATTTAGAATTTTAATTATAAAAAAAAATTAATTTTTACTTTAAAACGAGTTTTTGTAATCTATTAGATAATTTAATTTGATTATATAAAAAACCTAAACATTAATTTATTTTATTTTTAGGAAAAATGTTTAAACCCACAATAAAGTTATGAGCTAAAACACGCAAATACTCCAAAATAGGGTTGCAACCCCGACGTCGGGGTTGGAAAATTCGGGGTTCGGGGTTGTCGGGGTTGGAAGTGTCGGGGTTCGGGGTCGGGGTTGCCAAATCGTTCGGGGTTCGGGGTCGGGGTCGGGGTCGGGGTTTTTCAATTTTTGCCTTATGCCAAATAGTCAAAATTTTTTTAATATTTTTTCGGAAATAATATTTATTAATTTCCATAATAATATTTGTATTGTTTTTATATTTTTTTATTTCTTTTTATCAGAAATTTTGTATAGAATTAATTTTTTTTCTTGAAATTTTAAAGTTCTTATTACTTTTTTGTTTTCCAAAACATCTTTTTTCACGTCGCTCTTTTCTAAAGACTTAAGGAGAAAGGGTACGGCGTCCGGCGGTGCCGATAGGCGCCGCCGGGAAAATTTGGTTAGATCTGTTAACAGATTTTGTCCAAAATATGCTAAATTTTTGCGATTTTGAGCCAATTTTTTTAATAAGGTTTATGACTTTTTGGGCCCTGTGATGCCGATAGGCAGCGCTAAATTTTGGAATTAAGCTCTATTTTCTAAGATTTTTCACCAAAAAAATTTATGAATTTCGGTAAATTTTTGTTTTTCTTCGATATGTATTTTGTCAAAATATGCCAAGATTGGTCGATTTCTATGAGTATTTAATTTAAAAAAAAACAATTTGTCACAAAGAAAATAATTAAAGAAGAAAACGTCAAACGGTATCGAACTCACGACAGAAAGTAATGTCAATGGCACTAACTGCTGTTCAACTAAAAGTTTCATTATTTATTTTATTTTATTTTCTTTTTTATAGTTTGTTGAATAATTTTGCGGATTAATTATATTATATGTTAAGCTTTCTACTATTTTTATATAATATAAAAAATAGAATGTAATTTTACAAAATTCAAAATAAACTTAATAAATTGTAATTATTATTTTATTTAAATATTTTCTAATTAAATTAAAATGAATCTAGACACTCAAACGAATTATTTCCTTAAAACATAATTGGGTTAAATTAATTTGGTTCGGGCATTCTTTAAGTATTTATTAGATTAATTCACCTTTTAAATAATTTTATTAATTTAATTATGTTTAATTTAAGCTATTTAAATTTAAATAAATTTGTAATTTAAATAATAATTTAAATATGTCTTGAATATTTTTTATATTATATTACAGTGAAATTTAATTAAATAAATTTATTCTTAATTCAAAATTACTTAATTAATTCATGATGACACCAAAAATTTCAAATTTCATCCAAATATTTATAATATTATTTTCACATTTTTATTAATTAATTTATTTCTGCAAATTATGTAAATAATAATATTATATTAATTATCTTCTCTCAATCCTCATTCTTTATTTAAGTTTTTTATTTTTTAATATTTTCTATTTTTGATGCAATAAATATTACAGAAAAGAAGAGAAATTGAGTTAATTAATTAAATTTCCTACAAATAAAAATAAGTGAAGAAAAAAAAATTAATTTTTTGAGGCATGCTTATGTAACCGTCAAAAAAGTTCTGAATCTACTTCATAATTTTTGGTAATATTCTATTGTGTTTATTTTATGTTCTTAAATTTTGAAATCCTTTATAATTTCTTCCTCTCTCAACCCAATCCAAGAGTGTACATTAGCAAAGAATATTTTAAATTTTCAATTATTCAAAAAGAAAATATAACAATTAAGAACATTATTAGTGAAATTATTTTTTAAATTTATTTTTAATTGTCTTTTAAATGAATTATAAAAAATTCATGTGTGCGACTTCATGTGCCGCTGTTAGTGCAGTTAGTGTACCTGTTAGTTTTGAAACCAAAATATTGATTAGAATAATAGATTAATAAGATAAACAAAATTTATTTATTTATTTATTTCAATAATTCAATAATTTAATCGTTGCTAAATTATATGATTAAGTTTCAAAGTGTATATGTAAAGTTCCTATTTTAATTTTTAAATTTCTTTAAATAATTTTATATCAAAAGAACTTTTCTTTCATCATCAATTTTTTTTTAAACAATCTGCTGTAGTAATCAAATTATATTTGAATTGTTCTCATTGTTATATGTTTTAACATTGGTTAACAATATTTTGATTATTTTACATTTAATTGATCAAATTTAATAGGCTAAGTGAATGAATGAATTAATATTTGCTTTAATTTAATCAATTTTGATTTTTATTTTGTTATTATTTGTGTATAAACTGTTATTTTTTAATTTCATGGTGTGTTTCCCACTCGAATTGAATTCTTATGTCTTTGTGTCGAATTGTATTGATAAAATTAATTATATATTTTTTTATTTCATTTTATTTTAATTAATAAACAACTCACTCAATATTTTGGATTTTAATTTATTGTATTCTTTCTTATATCTTGCATTAATTAAAAATTATTATTTTTTATAAGTTTTACAATTTAGAATTTTAATTAGAAAAAAATTTAATTTTTACTTTAAAACGAGTTTTTGTAATCTATTAGATAATTTAATTTTATTATATAAAAAACCTAAACATTAATTTATTTTATTTTTAGGAAAAATGTTTAAACCCACAATAAAGTTATGCGCTAAAACACGCAAATACTCCAAAATAGGGTTGCAACCCCGACGTCGGGGTTGGAAAATTCGGGGTTCGGGGTTGGAAGTGTCGGGGTTCGGGGTCGGGGTTGCCAAATCGTTCGGGGTTCGGGGTTTTTCAATTTTTGCCTTATGCCAAATAGTCAAAATTTTTTTAATATTTTTTCGGAAATAATATTTATTAATTTCCATAATAATATTTGTATTGTTTTTATATTTTTTTATTTCTTTTTATCAGAAATTTTGTATAGAATTAATTTTTTTTCTTGAAATTTTAAAGTTCTTATTACTTTTTTGTTTTCCAAAACATCTTTTTTCACGTCGCTCTTTTCTAAAGACTTAAGGAGAAAGGGTACGGCGTCCGGCGGTGCCGATAGGCGCCGCCAGGAAAATTTGGTTAGATCTGTTAACAGATTTTGTCCAAAATATGCTAAATTTTTGCGATTTTGAGCCAATTTTTTTAATAAGGTTTATGACTTTTTGGGCCCTGTGATGCCGATAGGCAGCGCTAAATTTTGGAATTAAGCTCTATTTTCTAAGATTTTTCACCAAAAAAATTTATGAATTTCGGTAAATTTTTGTTTTTCTTCGATATGTATTTTGTCAAAATATGCCAAGATTGGTCGATTTCTATGAGTATTTAATTTAAAAAAAACAATTTGTCACAAAGAAAATAATTAAAGAAGAAAACGTCAAACGGTATCGAACTCACGACAGAAAGTAATGTCAATGGCACTAACCTCTACACCACATTCCAAATGTCCAAAATTGAGCAAATCTTCTTTATTTAATAAAAATTTGGCAAATGGTTAAAAAAATTCAAATTTCGTCTAACTTTTTTGCATTTTCTCCCACGAAAATGCCA
>CP049706.1:5904880-5930148 GCA_004148225.2 Heterodera glycines | reverse complement strand
TTGGGCGTCGAATGGTTCGCTTTTCACAAATACCTTCGCCAGTCGAAATGAGAATGTCAATGGAGTAAACTTCAAAGTTCTCGAAGGAGCATTTCTCCACTTTGCTCTTTTGCTCGTCACTTGGGTTTTGGATGATTTGCTTTTCGCCCACCGTTTTGAAACGTTCCACTTGGTGTGACAACATGTTTTCTACAGGTGTCTAAAGATTTTCAAAGTTATTTTTGGTGCCATAAAAGCTGTTCGCCCACCGTTCCGTATGTTTTTGCAAACTTCCCAATACGATCAGTCACTTCAGCATTTTTGAACGACTTGGTTGGCTTGAGCATCCGCAGCACCATTTCCATCGTGTTGTAAGCAGCCAAAATGGCATTTGCTTTTTTGCCGGTCGTTTTATTTTCCTGTAAAATTTAAATAATTAGAGTGGAAAGTTTGTTGTAAGAGGAAAGATAACGAAAAATTTGTGGCTCTATTGCAGTTCACACGATCATGAAAAAAAGACACGACCATAAAATTTTTTCGCAACTTTAATGCAACATAACTTTTTCAAGAAACATTCAAATTAAACATTCTTATTGTTAGTATCATTCGATAGCATTAAGAAAAATTTCAAAAAATTTACGGCCAGAAAATTTCAATTTGTTTCTAAACATTTTTGCATAGCTTTTTTGAAACACAATGTAATTTTTGAATTTTAGCAGACTAATATAGGATCTTAGGGCTATCGAGTGATACCAAGAGTGTTTAATTTGGATGCTTATTTGAAAAAGTTATGTTGCAATGCAAAAAAAAATTATGGTCGTGTGAACTGCAATAGAGCCAATTTATGAAGTGTAAATTTGCTTTTTTGTTTTAAATTATATTTGAGGCATAATCTGCGTAAGAAACTCAATTGTACCACCCTTAAAAGCGTAAAACCAACCGCAGAGGCACCAACGACGACGGAATGAGCGGCGGTGGCGATGTATCCGTCCACGTGAGCACCCAAATCGACTTTGACCAATTGGCCCTGCTTTAACAGCACCGGAGGTTCGCTCTTCAGAGGCGAAAAGTGGCACACGCAATTGTCAACCGAAATACACGTGGGCATTGCTGTCGGAAAAAGGCATCCGAAAAAATTAAAGGGAATGAAAATGGAGGGACTCTCACAAATTCCTTTCTGCACACTTTTCTCCTTTTTAAAAAGATTGCCGGTAAGTTCAAGCAGTCGGTTGTCTCCAACCGAGCAGAGATGGCCCACTTCGACGCCTTCTTTGACCTCCGAAATGAGTTCCTTACAGCAAACAAAATAAGAAATTGTTGTCTCCATTTTGGCCAAAACGCACTTTGAGGACGGTATTCACAATTTCAGCTGCCATGGAATACTTCGTCAGTACTTTGTCATTGGCTGGCGTCGTTTCTTCCTTCGCTTCGTCCACTGATTCGTTGGAAGCTTCGCTCGAGTCGCTCGTCGACGATTGGCTCGGCGACGACGAAACGTCTCTTTTCGGCGCCGTCTTCTTTTGTTTTACGTTTACACTCATTTTGTCAAAGCTTAAAATGTGCAAATTACAAACACACTCATAAAACATAAATATTGAAAACGCAATTATCATTTAATTAGCTTTTAAAATAATGGTCTCTAAATTAAAGTGAATATTATTTATTGGAGCACACAAATAAATAATGAGTCGCCAAATACGGTAATTGTCGTTTTCATTAACTGATTTTGAGATACATTTCGGACAGGGAATACACTTGTTGTCCTTCTATTAATTAACTTATTATTTCTGTTTTCTGAATTTTCCTTATGTTTTAAAGTAAACCGAAATACTTTAGAAAAACAACACGCGCGGAAATGATCAAAGTCGTCCGAATTCAAATCAGAAATAGTCCTTAAAAATAGGCAATGTCCGACAAGTGATGCCATTGTTTGGTCCCCTTTTCAGTCAAGTTCCGGCTCCGGCGCTTTCTTCGGTGCCTCGGGTCCTTTATCAGCAGTACTCTTCTGTTGCGGTGTTCCCTCAGTCGCTGTTCCAAAGGGTGTTGAGTCGCGTCCCGTTTCGTTGGCAAATGGCGACGCTGAGCCTAATTTAGAGCCGAGTTTCTCAAGGACCTTCTGAACATTGGGGTCGTTCATATGCTTCATCATATTGGCTGGGTTCTGCATAATCTCCATAAGTTTCTTAAATAAAATAGAAATTACTTGAAATTTACTATCGAATTAAACTGCCTGAATCAGCGAAGGGTCGCTTTTGATGGCACTTAACAATTCGGGGTCATCCGACAACTCCTTAAATCAATAGTGAACAATGAATGACATGGAAACTTGCCTTAAACATTTCCGTGAAGGGTCCCATTCCAAAATGAGCCCCGCCTTCCCCCGAATCAGCGGCGCTTTCCTTCGCCTTTCGGTTCGCCTCTTGCGCTCGACGCACGCGTTCGAGTCGTTCGCGCTGCTCTTTCTCTTCGGCACGCCTTTGTTTAGCGCGTTCGTACTCCTGCAGCTTTTTGGCCTACGCAACAGAACATTTGTGAAGTCACGCAAGTGGCTGCTTACATTCGGCTCAACTTCTTTCATCCACCCATAGGCCACGTCATCATAATCCACTAAAAGGCAAAACTGAGAAAAAAGTGAATTATTCAATACATTTGCAAGAAGTAGCAAAATCATGGTGTGCCTCCGTCCAATTACCCAACAGTCTAAAAATTGAGTTGTTTAATTCACTCCTTAAATTCGTTAATATTTTTCCGATACTGATTAGCGCGTCCACGGAATTTGTAAGGCTGAGCGGAGTCAGGATTGATAGCAATTGCTTTGTCACAGTCTTGGATGGCTGCCTTCATCATTGACATTTTGAGGAGAGTGCTAAATTTAGCAGATTCTTGGGTGGAACGGGTACCACCCCAAGGGGGTAAATTTCTTAAGGCAAAAAAAAACCGAAATTGGCAAAAAAAGACTTCCAATGGGTAATTAAGCCTTGAAAATCCTAATTCAGGATCGTCGGTGACTCCCATCCTAATATAATTTTTAAGGGAAAAAAGTTGGGGGAGAATGTTAAATCGACCTTCAACGTCCTCGCTCACCTCGACACTTCGAGATTATTTTCTAGTATTTTTTTTCTTATTTTCAAATATTTTTGTTATTTTTCCTTTCGAAAACTAGAAAAAATTGCTTGCCGCAGAGCCAAAAAAAGATAGTTCGGTTGATGAGGTGGGAGGGTGGTATATCCAAGGACGAAATCCTCTGTTCATCCTTGCTTTTGAACCCAATGTTGTGTCAGTGTTCGTTAAATTAACAAACTTGGCTCTTTTGGCGTGCAAAATGGCGGAACCAGGATTCAGCTCAATGGCCTTGGTAAGAAGGTCAAAGGCAGATTGGTAATTGCCTTAAAAATTGTTTTCTCCTTGAGCCCAGTAAATTCCTCAAATGATTGCCACCTTCGCTGAACGCTGCCATGGCCGATTCTCGGCTCTCGTTGGCACGTTCAATTTCCTCTTCCGCCACTTGCTTGCTCAGGTCGCCCATAGAAAGTTGCAAATCCCCGGTTTTGTCAGTCTGCACTCCGCTGTTGTCCAACTCGGGCAATGGCACTTCTTCGTCTTCCTGTCGCTGTTCTTCCTTTCCGCACTTTTCCTCTGTCTTTGCTTCCTCTTTCCCTGATGTATCCTCATGAGCTGACGATGAAGTGGCGGGCGGAATTTTAGCACCAAGACTAAAATCACGACCATCAAAAACCATATATTCCAATGGTCCTACCCCCTTCCAAAAATGGCTTAAACCAGGTATGGGGGTTGGAAAAGGTCAAATTCTTTGGCCATAGCTTTTTACTTACTTGGTCAATGCTTACTTTCTTGGTATCAAACGAAGGCTTGAAGTCTCGGGAATTCATATACCGTATATGCTCTAATTATAGCTCATGGGGGATTATTTTTCAACCTCCTCAGAAAAGGGGGGATAATTAGAGACTGGGGGATTATGATAGAGGGATTATTTTTCAAAACACCTCGTAGACTGGGGGATAATTGGATACTGTGGGATTAATAGAGACTGGGCTATAATTAGAGCATATACGGTATACAAGAAAAGAGAAAATATTGATATTAAAAAAATTGCAATCAAAAAACATGAAACAAAGAGTTTTCAAGTATTAACCAGAATCTTTGTCTGTTGCTTTTAGCTCTCTACGAAGAATTCGGCAATATTCAGGTTTGTACCATCCATTTTGGCAAAACTAATGATTGGACACCTAAAGCGCATTAGAGCTAAAAAGGTCCCTCTTTGGTTTTATTTTCAAGATAGTACACTTTGAAACTAGCGCCGTATCGTCTCCTTGACACAAACCTTTCCAAATATTCTCTGTAGAAGTCAAACTGTTTAGTGTGCAACAATGAAGGGTCATGTTTACACATGTCAATGAAATGTTTTAGAAGAGAAATTTGATCCGCAGACATTATCGTAGTAATAATCAAAATGTTTCTGCAAAATTCAGATTTTGTAGTTTTATTTAGGCACCTCAAGAGAACTATGTATGGGCAAAAAAGGCCAATTCCGTCGGAAGGAGTTAGTTCTTAAACTCAAATTTATTCTCATTTCTTGAAATAACCGTATTTCCTAAAACACAGCCCCCCCCCCCTCGGAGCGATGACCCCCCCGAGAGAAGAGAGAGGGACCCCCTGACATATAAAAAGAGAGAGAAAAGCCACCGGGGGCTCTATTTTAGGAAATACGATACTTACATACCTACATAGTATTTGCAGTTAATTTAAAAAATTTTTACAAATTAGCGCGCTACAAATTGGCTCTTTTTCGAAGGAAAATTATTTTTTGAAAGGGGGGGGGTACTATCGGCAATATGCCAAGTTATAGAAAAAACTTAGAAATTTTTAATACTAAGATTGTTGGTTGGTTGCCAATTAAAAAAGTTACAATCAAAAAACTCGGGCTGGCGCCGAAACGCTGCGCCGAAATGACCAAGACTCATGCGGTCATACATAGTTTGTATTCGTGGTGTTTTGTTATTTTGCGTAAAAAATGTTTACAAAAAAAGAAATGTTTGTTTTTGATTAGTAGGGTAGCAACTTTTAGTGACGAAAAATCCCGAAATAGTTAACTAAAATAGTGAGTAAAAATGCCAAAATAGTGAAGGAATAGTGACAAAAAGTCCGAAATAGTGACGAATAGTGACATAATTTTCAGCCAAAAATTAAGCAAAAATAATTTTTATTCACTGATTGCATTGCAAATGAGTAGGGCTGGGATTTTTAAGGGCAAAAAAACAAAATAGGTACATAAAAAAATAATTTTTAAAATTAAAATTATTGCCACGAAAATACCTTTTTGAGAAAATTTTTTTCATTTCTTAGGAGTGCTTTTTGAAATTTTTTTTTGTCGATTCTTAGGGGTGTATTTTTTGAAAAAATTTTTAGGTCGATTCTTAGGGGTGTATTTTTTGGTTTTATTGCATTTTTGTTAAAGAATTTTCCAAAAAATGTCGAAATAGTGAAAAAATAGTGACAAAACGCCAAAATAGTGATTTTTAACTATTTTAGTGACGAAGTCGCCAAAATAGTGATTTCTAGTGACGAAAAGTGACGTCCAAATGAAAAAATTTTAACGCAGAAATGCGTTTTTTGAGCTCCTTTCTTCAAAACAATTGAGCAAAAAAAAAGTTTTTTCACTAAAAGTTGCTTCCCTATTGATTAGGTATTCATTCGTTTTGTTTTCTGCATTGCAATGCCTTCTTAAAAATGTAATATGTATGATTTGTTATTAGCTCAGGGATGCGATCGAAATTTTTCAAAATCAGAACATCGAGCCCAAAAAATCAGATTTTGGGGTCGAAAATCAGGACATTTTGCTTCATTGCTTCAAAACAGTTATTTTTACAATTTATTCAATCAAAAATGTATTAAATATTATTTTTTTCACCTCCCATTAACGCTTTTAACAATTTTGGGGAGGAAATTAGCAAATCGTAAATTTTAATGCAATTTTTTAGCGGCGTAATTTTTCCAAAAAACTTCTGAGGAATGGGCGAGGGGAGAGGGTCCGGGGTGCCATTAGGCACCGCCCGAAAATTTTTTTGTAATTTCGTTCTGATTTGTTAATAGACTTTCACCAAAAAGGCCAATTTTTTCAATTAAATTACCGTATTTGCTCTAATTATCCCCCATGGGGGATTATTTTCAACCTCTTCAGAAAGGGGGGGATAATTAGAGATTGGGGGATAAATGGAGAAGGGGGGATTATTTTTCGACAGAATTATTTTGTGTAAAATTTTTGAAATTTTTTGACCATGTCGCCAAAAAATGTCATCGAGTCAAAGAAAAATCATTTTTTATTGCATTTTTAAAAGAAATTCTGTTTTTTCTAGTTTTTTAACTATCTATAATTAGGGTTGTAAATTATATGGATTAACATATTTTTTTGCGCATATGCTATGATGAAAGGGGCTTAAAAATAACATTTCTGCGTTAAAATTTTTCGATTTGGTGAAGGTTTTTAGTCCATATAAATCCATATTTTGGGGGTTTTCGGGGATAAATCCATATTTCGCCATTTTTGGGTTTTTAGTCCATATTTCGGCCATTTTTGGCAAATTTTCACAGGAAAAATGCAAAAAAGCGAAAAAATACACCCCTAAAGTTCAATTTTTTGGAAATTTTTAAAAATTACACCCCAAAAATATGAAAAATTTTGGGTTTTCGTCGTCATTTTGGCATTTTTAAATCACTATTTTGGGCTTGCCACTATAAAAAACATTTTGGAAGTTGGCCACTAAAATAGTTTTTTTTGCCACAAATTTAGCATTTTGCCACCTATTTTTCACTATTCCGTCATTTTTTTGAAAAATTTCTCAACAAAATGCAAGAACAAAAAATACACCCCTAAGAATGGGTCCACCTCGTTTCGGCGCCAGCCCAGTTTTTGGACTATAACTTTTTCTTTATCAACCAAATCTAACTTTTGGTATCATTCGAAAGCCCTAAGTGTTCTCTATTAGAGACCGGCGCGGGACGTGATATGTTGAAAAGTAATTAATTTATATGAAAGTTTGCAATGTGTATGCTGTTG
This sequence comes from Heterodera glycines, assembly GCA_004148225.2. NCBI lineage: Eukaryota > Metazoa > Nematoda > Chromadorea > Rhabditida > Heteroderidae > Heterodera > Heterodera glycines. The sequence goes on along the minus strand of CP049706.1, from coordinate 5,923,094 downwards.
TTACGGTATGCGTGACGTTTGTGAATATACTGTATGCCAAAATTAGGTTACTGAAATGGAGTCCAAAAGGGGACTTCTAGTGAGGTTTAAATCTCTTGACCAAATTAGTTTAGACGGGAAAAAATTTCTCTTCCATACTGTTTTTTGTTTCCTCTACATACCTATCGGCAATCGTAAGGAATGGGGGTCCCTAATTTAACTTTTTTATTTTGGGTTCAAAACCAGTTTCCGAGGGTTTTCGAGGGCGCTGATTTTGCCCAATTCCGAATCCCAGACCCGAATTCGAACAAAAAAATAGAAAATTTGGCGCTACTGTAAAAGTGGTCCCTTTTGAAAATTTTTTTCACTTTTTTTCATATATTTTTATTATTTTTTTTTATTACAATTATCCATCCTTCCGTTGACTTCGTTTTATCAGAGCCATATAGTCCCAACAATTTTGGCACAACAATTTGTTTTGGATAAGTCCGTTGTGTGCCAAAAATTGTAAAATCTCTTCAGAGTTTTTGGAAAAAAGCCATCTCAAATTTATATCGTCCAATGTTGGAAAAGCGATGAGCGGCAGATTGTTGGAATCATTAATGGAATATCTTGAAACTTTAACCATTTGCTAAAATTGCATGAAAAAAATTTTCAAAAGGGACCGCTTTTACAGTAGCGCCGAAAATTTTTTCGAAATACGCGTTAAAATCGATCTAATTTTGGCGTAAATTGCATATTTTTTATACAATTAATAGTTGAATCATTATTTTGCATCAAAATAAATAGTTGTTAAATGAATTCAAAGCTTTTACCCAAAAAATGTACCTTTGAATAAAATTTCAACTTTTTTGTTTGAATTCGGGTCTGGGGTTCGGAATTGGGCAATTCCGAGTTCAGATTCGTGATCAGCGCCCTCGAAAACTCCCAAATACTCATTTTGAGCTAAAATAAAAAATAATGATTTTAAATTTGGGACCCCCATTCTTTACGATAGCCTACCTATCTGCCTTTTATAATGGTAGAGAATGAAGGGACGCATACGCGTATTTAAAGTGATTGAAATACAAAGGAATTGTGAAATTGAGTCCAAATGCCAAGGAATAGCTGAGATTCTGTTTTGAATTGATAATTCTCTGCAGATTGAGTCCCAGCGAGAAAAGCTCGAACCATTGGGTCATCTCCCTCTCTCTAATCATTTTTATTCGTTAAGTTTAGTCATTTTTCGGTAATAGTTCAGTTTGCCCCCCCCCTTTTTTTAAATTTTTTTTTGTGTTTTCAAAAGTCATGAAAACATGTTTCCAAGGCTTTTCGGGGTCGCTGATCACGAATCCGGCACTCATTTCGACTAATTTCGAACCTCAGACCCGAATTCGAACAAAAAGTAGAAAATTCAAATTTTCGATTTTCACATTTTTGGTCTAAAAATGGCTCAAATGATCTTTTATTGAAGCAATGTTGAATTTCAGTTCGTTTCCGTGTATTAAAACAAAGTTTGAACCAAAAATGTGAAATTGAAAATTTGAATTTTCGACATTTTGTTCGAATTCGGGTCCGGGATTAAGAATTGGTCTAAACGGGTCGTGATCAGAGACCCCGAAAACCCCATAAAAAGTGTTTTTATGACTTTTGAAAACATAAAAAAAAAATTTAAAAAAGGGGGGGGGCAAACTGAACTATTACCCATTTTTCAATTGCTAAGGTCATTTTCAAGTGAATAACATCGCTCATGGCAGCCCAAGAAGAAAATGAAATTCAATTGCCACGTAAGTTCAAGGAAATATCCTTTAGTTTGAATAACACAGTTTATGTTTAGAGAAAATCAGCAACGACCATGAAGTTCGTGGCATCGCACCGGTTGGAGTGCTCATCAACGCATTTGAACTGAATCTGAGGGGATCGCCTGACAAAGTGTATCAGCATGAGCTTCGTTTCACGGCAGAATACCCAAAGTCGAGCAAAAAGGGCAAAGAAGGACCAGCGGAACCGCGCGAATTGGCACGAGGGCCACGCAATGAGTGAGTCATTGGAAGCCATGGCTTTTTGAGTAGCAGCAGTTGGGAAAGTCGGGGTGAGTGGGTTGTGATTTTGGTTGGTCCTGTCCTACCAAACAGCGTTTGCTTTGTGTTTTTCTACTCGACGATTCGTTTCAGTGAGAGCAAAGAGACGCGTCGCGAGTTGCATTGGTCGCTTTGGCGGATTCTGCTCGATCAGAACGCCGATTTCTTTGGAAGCGAAAAGAACAAATTCAGCTACGACTGCGCTTTGCTCCTTTATTCCGTGCGTCGTCTGATGAAAAACGGAGAGACGCGCGAATTTGTGATCGCTGCCGAAAGTTTGGTGGGTAATCTTCACAAATAGGCATTTCAAAATTTTTTGGTTCTCTTTCCCTGCGCTTTCCGTCGCTTAGTTTGGCCTTTAAATTCCGTAGGATTCGTTGACCGACCGTAGCCGTGCGTATCTGCGCAGATGCGAACGCGTAAAGGCCTTTCTGACGGCCACCGAGGAAGTGGAGGTTCGCAATGTGCGCGTGACTGAGCCGGGCGGCGACCAATCGGTGTGCCAATTTTTGGAGTTGCTGAGCACGCAGCGAATGCACGAAAGGCGAGTGAATGCCCTCGCTGACGCATTTCCTTCTTTCCATTTTCAGAAATGAGCATTTCGTCTTCGGGAACAGAATGTTCGAGAAGAACAGCGTCCTCCAACTGCAGGGCGACCCGCGCATTTGCAAGGAGGGCATGCAGAAGAATGTGCGCTTCGTCGGCGACAATCCCCAGCAAAGCATGGCCATCATTCAGTTGGATGGTCCGTTATTCCGCCATTAGCTCAAATTAACGGTGCCCTTCAGCAAAGAAATCGGCCTTCTTTCCGGCGATTGGTCTCGTCGACTTCGTCGGCTATTGTCTCAATTCTCGTCCGAATCAAATTGAATACGATTTTGCTCGGCCCGGAGCTGCACATGCAATCATCAAACAACTCAAAGGTAAAATTGACTTGAAAACAAATCAATCTAATCCAATGAAGTATGTGAATTATAAAATAGGAAGGAAATCGACATACCTTTTAAAATTTTCAAAATTATGCATAATGGTTATTTTGAACAAATATTTGTTAAAAATGACGCATAAAGTTTTAAAAATTCTGTTTATGCCTTTACTATCAAAGACTCATAAGGCATAACTTATGGTCGCTTTTACATTTAATTCATTCAGGACTTTGTCTACAAACGATACATTTGCCAGAAGATCAGGTAAACCTGTCCAACTCCAACATTGTTCCCGATTCAATCCTTAGAACTTATGTCATTTATTTACTAAGATGGTCCTCTAGTGGCGATAGGCGCCCAAGAATTTTGAAAGTCTTAGTCTTTATAACGCTGTTTAACATTAACCTCAAATCGAAGACATACTATTTTTATTTGGTTCATTCATTAATCCAACAGATGCTTTTCTGTGCCTTCGGACTCACTGATCGTGACGCAAACAAAATAACATTTACGCTTGAGAATCGCGAAATCACTTTGCCGCAGTATTATTCGCAAAAGTACAACAGGCGACTGCTTTATCCGCGCCTTCCATGTGTCATTCATCGCAGGGGGAGTCAGGAATCGTTCTTTCCGATGGAAGTTTTGCAGATTATGTGAGTGATGGAACTATCCTGTTTTGGTAAATCCATTTAAAAGTCAATTATTTGATCAAAGGCCAATCATCCCATCTTTTGTTTAGCGGTGGGCAGCGTGTTTCGCTCGACAAACAAACGCCGAAACTCACTGAGCAAATGATCCGAAAATGCCAAGTTCTGCCCATCGATTTGCCGCGTGGCATTGAGACACAGCGCGACAAAGGGATGATTCAGAACAATAACCCATTCTTTCGTGCTCACGGTGTTCGTGTTGAGACGAACATGATGCAAGCGGAGGCGCAACACCTTTACCCTCCGGCACTCGGTTTCTCGGCACAAAATGAACAAATCGAACCGAACAATCGTGGCGGTCAGTTTCAGATTCAAATCTGGCACTTATTGTTGGGCTGTCGTTTTTAGTGTTGGACTTCCGTTTGGCTGACCGTGGACAACCGTTGCCCCGTCGCTATTCGCTTCCGTGTGAATTTCCGGAGGTTTGGACTGTTGTCATCGTGCAAAATTCTATTCGCATGGACCAATGCAGGTAAATCAGTTGATTATACCCTACACATACCAAATTGCGATTTAATGACATTCTTATTTTTTCCTTAATTTTTACTTGCACGAAAAATTTTTTGCTGATTCTGTTAATTGCTAAAAAAAGACCGTTTTTGAGCGATTTGATAATGGACGAATCCCTTTTTTTACCATAAAGAGGATAAGGGTAGTAAAGTTTTCCAGCTGCTGCTAAAAGCTAATCGATTTACATGGCAGGACCCGTTTCGTAAAATTTGTCACTGACCCCCCCCCCCCCCCCTCCTATTTAATGTATGCTTACTATTTTGCCCAGTTAAAAAAAGTATTATACAATTCAGATACTTTTGTGAGAATTTGATGCGATGTGCTCAAGCACGCGGTGTTCAGATGGGAAAGCCAAGAATTGATCCTATGGAAGACACTTCGCTGTGAGCAAATTTTAAATTTTTGAGCTGGAAGTTGAACAAATTTCTTCCAGTAATTATGTTCGTGAAAGATTCGACTTTTATTCAAAACATCGCTGTCAATTTGTTCTTTTCATTGCGACCGGAAAGGAATCAACTCGTGTTGGCGACGTGCACCATGTGTTCAAACTGCAGGAAGTCGAACATGGCAAGCACAACTTTTTCTCCATTTCATCCCATTTTTCTCTCTCAACGATCTTTTGAATAATAATTGGTTGATAAAGGTGTTCTGACTCAACATGTCTCGCCTAAAATCGTGGACAAGGCCACTGGGCGCCAGGGTGCCATCATGGTCTTAGACAACATCATGTTGAAGATGAACTTGAAAATGGGCGGTGCCAATTACGAAATTTATGCCGCACAGGCATTCAAACAGGCCAACGGGATCCGCCATGACATTCTGTAAGTGGTCGGCCGGCGAGAATCGCGAGTATTCAATCTTTTGACTTATTTGTACCAACCAAATTGTTAAGCGCCGAACAATGGCTGGGCAGCAAACGGATGTTTTTCGGCTTAGAAATGTCCCACGCGCCGCCACAGACTTTGTTCGAACGGCGTACGGGAAAGGCGCCGGCCATTCCGACGATTGTTGGCGTAAGTGATGCTCTTCTGCGAAGGGTTCCCCATTTGGGCAAGGGGTTGACCCCACCTTCTCCATTATGCACCTGATCATGGGCCTGCCTTCCCCAGATGGCCTACACCATCTCAAAAATCCCGGGTTTTCTATTCCCGGTTCCCTTTGAAAGTGTTCCGCCGTTCCCCGCTTTTCTGTCAGCGCCGATGGTCAGCGCTATCAAAGAGGCTTTGCTTACTTTCAATGTCCAAAATGGTTTCTTCCCGGAACACATCTTCGTGTTCAGGGCCGGTGCCTCGGAAGGCGAATACAAAAAGGTGGGCAAGACGAGAACGTAAAGAGTTGCAAAACGGAAGACCAATTGAAGGTTGCGTATTGGGAGGGCGGGGCGTTTACCACTGCCTTTGACGAACTGATCAATGAACGCAAAATGCCAAAAAAACCCGCGTTGACGCTTATCGTGTGTCAACGCAACTCCAACTACCGCATCATTCCTAAGAATGTACAGCCGGGCGGTCGCGCGCCCGACCAAAACTGTCAGCCGGGCACTGTGCTGGACAAAAGGGTCGGAATCGCTCAGAACTGATTGATGGATAATTGCTGTTCTTTCAGGCCATGCACTCTTCGTTGACTGAATTCCTTTTGGTCGGCCATCGGACCATCCAAGTCCGTTGTTACTGCAATTGACACCCCTTGGACTGACACTTCCATTTCTTCCACAGGGGACTGCCCAGCCGTTGCGCTGCACCGTTGTGGTGGACACCGCCGAACCTCGAGTCAAGCTCAGCGAGCTGGAACAGATCAGCTACGCGCTGTGCTACCAGCACGGGATCTGCTGCAGTCCGACTGCTGTGCCGGGCGTTCTCTACTCGGCCGGGGACTTGGCGACGCGTGGGCGCAACAATTGGCGCACGTCCACGTGAGCCCCTCCCCCCCCCCCCCCCCCGGAAAACTTTCCTAACATTGCCCTCCCTTTCACAGCGCTGACGGTGACACCATCCAGGAATTCGACTTGCCGCCCCAGGGCCAGCCTGAGGAAGTCCGGGCCCAAGCGCAGGCTCAGTTGGACGGTTCGTTTCCACAGTTATTTTCTCTCCAAATGAGCCTTTGAATTCAGAACAACGCGCCTCTTACTTTGCCCAAGTTACCGAGGAACTCCGCCCGACCATTCCCACCAAGTTTTGGGCGTAGACCATCACTGAACTGACTGATTTGAAAAGAAAAATTATTTTCTTTAAAACTTGAAACTCAATTTTATAAGCACTCGAACTTATATTCTTTTTGCTCAATTTCCAAGCTTATATGATTTCTTTTAGTGATTTTACACTTACAACCTTTTATTTGATTTTTGATACCGATTTTACACCGAAATTTCTTTTGAACTAATTTAAATAGCGAATTCACAAATTTCTAGTTAATTATTACCATAGCCAGGGTTTTATTTTATAATATTTTTTGCATAATATAGTCGCATGTGAAACCCGGAAATCGCATTTTCTCCGAACAATTTGTAGAGTGAAAGTCATGAAAAGTCGAACCCCGGACCCGAATTCGAGCAAAAAAGCATAAATTCAAATTTTCGAATTTCTCGTTGTTTAAAATATGGTTTAGGTTTGGTCCTAGGTTCAAATCTTCCTTATGTTGTGTATAATTTAATTCATTTAAGAAAAATAAATAAAATAATTAAATATAGAACGTCAAACACATCAAAACCTGGAACTGATACTGTTAATATATATAATTTTATGAAAATTTTTAATTTGCGGCCACAGTCCTAACATTTCCTCATAAATACTTTTGTCTTTTTTTTGTAGGAAGGTATGGGCCCGGCCGCTTCGCGGCCTCGCACCCTTCTACATTTATTAGCATTTTACTCTTCTTTTTTGGCATTTTCTTATGGCCAACCAGCGGCACTCATTCTCCAATTTTTAGCATTTCCATCTTTGTTTGGATTTTCGTGGCCATGGTGTTGGATCGTCTGATGTTGGTCTTCTTCTCCGTGACCATCCTCGTCGGCACTCTCTACACGTGGTTCTCCGCCCCGAGTTTGACGGATTACCGAATGCCAATCACCGCAAAATTCCCACCAAAACCATTACTTTTTTAAAGTCACCCATTTATGTTAAAATCGAAAAAAATCGTGACCTTTGGTTTGGTGTTCTCGGTGCTTGTACAGGTGCTGCTGAGACGACTTCTGCTTTTGGTTGGACGTAGTGATGGCCATATTCTCCCATCACTTCTTGGATTTGGACTTCTTTCCGGACTGCTTCGGTTAGCACATCCCGGAATTTGGTTGTCGTCCAGTTTGCCGGATCCTCTCCTTTCTTTGTGAGGATGCTTCGTAGGAATGGTGGAGTCAGCTTCTTCTCCAGCATGAGGAACACCTGCGGTCCCTCGATGTCCTCTCCGGCATTGTTCAGCTCCCTTGTAAGCCGCTCAAGTTGAAGCAGAAAGTCTTTGGTCTCACGGAGGCTTCGGCACGGCTTGAGATTGGCCAGTTCGAAGTGAAGACTTCTGATGTGTTCCTCCGGAGCTCCGTACGTGTCCTTTAACAGCTGAAGGACCGTCTCGTAGTTTGCGTCTTCCAACCGGAAGCCCGCTATGAGTTCTCGCGCTTCTCCGCCCAGCAGATTGCGGAGCAAGTTCAGCTTCTGCGCTTTGCTGATTGATTGGCTGCCGATTGCCGATTTGAAGGATTCGTAGAATTCGGGCCATTTTCGCTTTTGGCCAAAAAATTTATCCCAAATTGTTCAATTTTTCCCCTTTTGCCATTTTAAGTAAATCGTTTTGCCGAAAAAGTGCGAAATAACATATTTGTGTGTGTGCTTCGTTTCCTTTTCCGTGAAATAAATTTGCCAAAGCCAATTATTTTTTGTAAAGCAATGAGAAGAAATGTGAGAGGGTAACGAATTCGAGATCTCGCAAATCCCGAAGTTTGGTTGTTGCTGCGTCGTATCGGTCGGCGATTTTTTCATTCTTGTCGAATTTGACGTATTCTTTTTCGCCGTTGTCTTTGTCGTCTCCGATCAGACGACCGAGAAGTTCGATCCAAGCATTGGATGAATCTCGTAGACTGTCCATCTGCATTTCCATCGAGCGAATTTCCTTGACGACGCGATCAAATTGAGCCTCCAAGTTGACGGCATTTTCCCAGTTTGATAGGTCCGGATCGGGGTGTAGAAGGAGTGAGGTGGCGCTTTTGGCATTGTCCAGAGCTTTGAGTGCATTGATGATCCCTTTTTGTATTGGCCCAGACATTGCGTGCAGTTTGGTTGTGCGTGTGTGTGTGTTGTGGTGCACTTGTTGTTTTGTGTCTTTTTCCGGGATCAGTCTGGCCTTGGTCCTGGACCTTTTGTGACTAAACACCTGCCTCGGAGGACAAGGTGTTTGCCTTTTGCCTTATGGCTAAACTAAAGCCTCGGAGGACTGTTAGTTTGCCTTTTTCCTTATTTGTCAGTGGCCTAGTGCGCGAAAACACCCTTTTTGCACGAAGTACTTCCTCGAAGGGCAAGTACTACGTGCACTAACACTTTCACACCTCTACCCTTTGCTAAGACGAAGCACTTCCTCGGAGGGTAAGTACTAAGTCTGCTATGTCCCTCGTGAAGTTAGGCCTCGGAGGACCGTAACTACACGAAACTATGAACACTAGACAAACCTTGGAGGGTCTTGTCTAGGCTCTCTAATTTGCTTTTTCCTTTCCCCCTTTGTCACCGGGATTCGTCGATTTCAGTCCGTGGTTCACAGCAATCCACCCAGGAGCGCCAATTTGTCCCGACTTGCTCTGGATCGGGCCAAATGAATTCCACGGTGCGGGGGTCAGGGGCAGGCAGGGACGAGGACCGGCCAAATCAAATGCCGAGAATTGATTAAGCAAAAATTTATTCCGGGAAAAAGCCTCAAACTTGGGTAATTAAACGAAAAATTGGAAATGGTGAATGAACTATCACAAATTGATTACAAAAATGCCATCACCGGGGAATTATCACAAATGGAATTGGACACCGGGATGGGACAGGAAAATCACAGAAAACAAATGAATGGGACCGGGAGAAACAGAAATGGAAGGCACCGGGGCCACAGAACAAAGATCAATAACCGGGGGTCAGGAAATGATCACAGTTGGGGAGGCATCACAGTTAAAGGCTGGAGGGACGGGGAGAGAAACGGCAAAAATGCCCAATGAATTTTTGGGTTGTAAATTTTGGGGGCATTTGGCCGTTTAAATAATAATAAATTTAAATAAAAAAGTGGCAAAATTGGGCAGAACGAAATGGGGCCGAAAATTGTGAACGAAATGAAAAACGGGGGACAAAATTGAACAGATGAACAAAATGGGCGGAAAACGGGAAATTTGGGGGTTCATCGTTCTTTGGAGTCTCATTCGCCGAATTGGGGACGGCGGCAGAAAAGTTGCGGTTTTGACAAATTGGGAGTTAATTTGTGCGCGGGGGGGGCGAGGAACACACAAAAACAATTGACAAAACTATCTACCGAAAATTGCGCGAACTCCACCGGAAGTACGCGTGCCAACAGTTTTTGGACAATTTCGAGCTGTTGGAGCGCCACTGCGGTTACAGTGCGGACAATATCCCCCAGCTCGAGGATGTAAGCCGCTTTCTGAAGGGTGAGGCGCCTCAACCAAATCTAACTTTTGGTATCATTCGAAAGCCCTAAGTGTTCTCTATTAGAGACCGGCGCGGGACGTGATATGTTGAAAAGTAATTAATTTATATGAAAGTTTGCAATGTGTATGCTGTTGTTACGGTATGCATGACGTTTGTGAATATACTGTATGCCAAAATTAGGTTACTGAAATGGAGTCCAAAAGGGGACTTCTAGTGAGGTTTAAATCTCTTGACCAAATTAGTTTAGACGGGAAAAAATTTCTCTTCCACTGTTTTTTGTTTCCTCTACATACCTATCGGCAATCGTAAGGAATGGGGGTCCCTAATTTAACTTTTTTATTTTGGGTTCAAAACCAGTTTCCGGGGGTTTTCGAGGGCGCTGATTTTGCCCAATTCCGAATCCCAGACCCGAATTCGAACAAAAAAATAGAAAATTTGGCGCTACTGTAAAAGTGGTCCCTTTTGAAAATTTTTTTCACTTTTTTTCATATATTTTTATTATTTTTTTTTATTACAATTATCCATCCTTCCTTTGACTTCGTTTTATCAGAGCCATATAGTCCCAACAATTTTGGCACAACAATTTGTTTTGGATAAGTCCGTTGTGTGCCAAAAATTGTAAAATCTCTTCAGAGTTTTTGGAAAAAAGCCATCTCAAATTTATATCGTCCAATGTTGGAAAAGCGATGAGCGGCAGATTGTTGGAATCATTAATGGAATATCTTGAAACTTTAACCATTTGCTAAAATTGCATGAAAAAAATTTTCAAAAGGGACCGCTTTTACAGTAGCGCCGAAAATTTTTTCGAAATACGCGTTAAAATCGATCTAATTTTGGCGTAAATTGCATATTTTTTCCGCCGAAATTCAAAATTTACGGAGCCGGTAAAAGTTTGACCGTTTGCCTTCAGTATTCCGCTGATTTTCTGTTCATTTTCAGGACTTCTTTCAAGTGCAGGCGAACTTCAGGTGGATAAAGCTGTTCACCCTTCAGCTTCAGCTTTGTTCCTCCGCTCTTTCAGCACGCGGTGGAGGGAAATTCGGCGATTTTGCGCTTCGACCCGGACAGAGTGGTGCAGCAGGAGTGTCTGATCACCACCTTCCAGACCGCCTACTTCTTCACGCGAAACTTTGAAGAAGCTCAGCAAAAGCTTCGGTGCTTTTCCAATAAATTCTCAAAATAAAAGTGCCAATTTCTATTTGGCACTTTCCGTCCTTTTCAGCACATTCACTTCCAATATGAACCGCCCCTTCGTTGTCCGCTACAATCCGTACACAGAATCAGTGGAAGTGCTGAACAACAAACGTTCTCTGATGTTGGCCGTCAATTCAGTAATTCGTTTCATTAATGCAAACAGACCCCTTTTTTAAAATTTTTTTTTGTGTTTTCAAAAGTCATGAAAACGACTTTGTTCGAATCGCATCCGGGGACATCGAAAACATGCTTTCAAGTCCAAAAAATTTCGAACCTCAGACCCGAATTCGAACAAAAAGTAGAAAATTCAAATTTTCGATTTTCACATTTTTGGTCTAAAAATGGCTCAAATGATCTTTTATTGAAGCAATGTTGAATTTCAGTTCGTTTCCGTGTATTAAAACAAAGTTTGAAACAAAAATGTGAAAATTGAAAATTTGAATTTTCGACATTTTGTTCGAATTCGGGTCCGGGATTAAGAATTGGTCTAAACGGGTCGTGATCAGAGACCCCGAAAACCCCATAAAAAGTGTTTTTATGACTTTTGAAAACATAAAAAAAAAATTTAAAAAAGGGGGGGGGCAAACTGAACTATTACCCATTTTTCAATTGCTAAGGTCATTTTCAAGTGAATAACATCGCTCATGGCAGCCCAAGAAGAAAATGAAATTCAATTGCCACGTAAGTTCAAGGAAATATCCTTTAGTTTGAATAACACAGTTTATGTTTAGAGAAAATCAGCAACGACCATGAAGTTCGTGGCATCGCACCGGTTGGAGTGCTCATCAACGCATTTGAACTGAATCTGAGGGGATCGCCTGACAAAGTGTATCAGCATGAGCTTCGTTTCACGGCAGAATACCCAAAGTCGAGCAAAAAGGGCAAAGAAGGACCAGCGGAACCGCGCGAATTGGCACGAGGGCCACGCAATGAGTGAGTCATTGGAAGCCATGGCTTTTTGAGTAGCAGCAGTTGGGAAAGTCGGGGTGAGTGGGTTATGATTTTGGTTGGTCCTGTCCTACCAAACAGCGTTTGCTTTGTGTTTTTCTACTCGACGATTCGTTTCAGTGAGAGCAAAGAGACGCGTCGCGAGTTGCATTGGTCGCTTTGGCGGATTCTGCTCGATCAGAACGCCGATTTCTTTGGAAGCGAAAAGAACAAATTCAGCTACGACTGCGCTTTGCTCCTTTATTCCGTGCGTCGTCTGATGAAAAACGGAGAGACGCGCGAATTTGTGATCGCTGCCGAAAGTTTGGTGGGTAATCTTCACAAATAGGCATTTCAAAATTTTTTGGTTCTCTTTCCCTACGCTTTCCGTCGCTTAGTTTGGCCTTTAAATTCCGTAGGATTCGTTGACCGACCGTAGCCGTGCGTATCTGCGCAGATGCGAACGCGTAAAGGCCTTTCTGACGGCCACCGAGGAAGTGGAGGTTCGCAATGTGCGCGTGACTGAGCCGGGCGGCGACCGATCGGTGTGCCAATTTTTGGAGTTGCTGAGCACGCAGCGAATGCACGAAAGGCGAGTGAATGCCCTCGCTAGCATTTCCTTCTTTCCGTTTTCAGAAATGAGCATTTCGTCTTCGGGAACAGAATGTTCGAGAAGAACAGCGTCCTCCAACTGCAGGGCGACCCGCGCATTTGCAAGGAGGGCATGCAGAAGAATGTGCGCTTCGTCGGCGACAATCCCCAGCAAAGCATGGCCATCATTCAGTTGGATGGTCCGTTATGCCGCCATTAGCTCAAATTAACGGTGCCCTTCAGCAAAGAAATCGGCCTTCTTTCCGGCGATTGGTCTCGTCGACTTCGTCGGCTATTGTCTCAATTCTCGTCCGAATCAAATTGAATACGATTTTGCTCGGCACGGAGCTGCACATGCAATCATCAAACAACTCAAAGGTAAAATTGACTTGAAAACAAATCAATCTAATCCAATGAAGTATGTGAATTATAAAATAGGAAGGAAATCGACATACCTTTTAAAATTTTCAAAATTATGCATAATGGTTATTTTGAACAAATATTTGTTAAAAATGACGCATAAAGTTTTAAAAATTCTGTTTATGCCTTTACTATCAAAGACTCATAAGGCATAACTTATGGTCGCTTTTACATTTAATTCATTCAGGACTTTGTCTACAAACGATACATTTGCCAGAAGATCAGGTAAACCTGTCCAACTCCAACATTGTTCCCGATTCAATCCTTAGAACTTATGTCATTTATTTACTAAGATGGTCCTCTAGTGGCGATAGGCGCCCAAGAATTTTGAAAGTCTTAGTCTTTATAACGCTGTTTAACATTAACCTCAAATCGAAGACATACTATTTTTATTTGGTTCATTCATTAATCCAACAGATGCTTTTCTGTGCCTTCGGACTCACTGATCGTGACGCAAACAAAATAACATTTACGCTTGAGAATCGCGAAATCACTTTGCCGCAGTATTATTCGCAAAAGTACAACAGGCGACTGCTTTATCCGCGCCTTCCATGTGTCATTCATCGCAGGGGGAGTCAGGAATCGTTCTTTCCGATGGAAGTTTTGCAGATTATGTGAGTGATGGAACTATCCTGTTTTGGTAAATCCATTTAAAAGTCAATTATTTGATCAAAGGCCAATCATCCCATCTTTTGTTTAGCGGTGGGCAGCGTGTTTCGCTCGACAAACAAACGCCGAAACTCACTGAGCAAATGATCCGAAAATGCCAAGTTCTGCCCATCGATTTGCCGCGTGGCATTGAGACACAGCGCGACAAAGGGATGATTCAGAACAATAACCCATTCTTTCGTGCTCACGGTGTTCGTGTTGAGACGAACATGATGCAAGCAGAGGCGCAACACCTTTACCCTCCGGCACTCGGTTTCTCGGCACAAAATGAACAAATCGAACCGAACAAGAACAGATTTCTGCATTCAAACCAAACAAAATGTGAGACATTAAAATGCACTTTCACCAATTGAGTCGATTCGTCAGGTTTTGCTGAGCGTCGGGTGGGGAACGCCGGCCAAATTCCGCGGCGGACTTCGGCCGAGAGACGTGGTCATCGTGCAAAATTCTATTCGCATGGACCAATGCAGGTAAATCAGTTGATTATACCCTACACATACCAAATTGCGATTTAATGACATTCTTATTTTTTCCTTAATTTTTACTTGCACGAAAAATTTTTTGCTGATTCTGTTAATTGCTAAAAAAAGACCGTTTTTGAGCGATTTGATAATGGACGAATCCCTTTTTTTACCATAAAGAGGATAAGGGTAGTAAAGTTTTCCAGCTGCTGCTAAAAGCTAATCGAGGCCAAATAAAATGAAATTAATAAAATCAAATGGATTTAAACCAAAGGCATTCCGTTTTAGGAGGGCGAAGAATCCTTCCGGCATTGTTTGGCCGCTCATATTCCCCCTAAGAAAGTGGACGGTTGGCAGTGTCCCAGTTTCGTGCCACAATTTGTTCAGGATTTGGTCGGTGAATGCCCTTCGCAAAATTGATTTTCTAAATTCAGTTGGTTTCCATGAACTGGGCCCTGCCCAAAATGCCCGCGTTTATTTCCGATTTGGTAATTCGTTCCCCTTTGGCGCATCTTTCGCTTCCTTTCAGGTCATTTCGTCCGATGATCGGGTAATTCTGATGTTTTCTGCAGTTCGTTTGACCGATCTCTTATACTTTTTCCCCCCCCCCCCCGAAATACTTCTGTTATTTATTATGTGGCAGTTTTAAGTTTTTGTTCTCCTCGAATTGGCTTCATGGCGATGTTCGCCAATGGGACATTTCCGACCCTTTCAGCATCAAAATGGTTGCTCAGGTGGTGAAGCAACCAACATTCACTGCTCCATACTTTTGGCCTTTAGTGTTTTGTCGGGGGCAGCCTTCTGAAGGGTTCGGGGGTCACAATTTGTGAGGACGAACAGCCCGAGGCAAGAGGCATTGGCCTTTTATTTCTAAATGTTTGATTATTTTCAATTAGAGCCAACCGGAGGCTGTTCAATTCGAGAACGGACAGCAAATGTTGGGAGGGCCTCACAAATTGAAGCTGAGTCCTGACGGACGTCGCCTTTACGTGGCGCCGCCACAGACTTTGTTCGAACGGCGTACGGGAAAGGCGCCGGCCATTCCGACGATTGTTGGCGTAAGTGATGAGTGATGCTCTTCTGCGAAGGGTTCCCCATTTGGGCAAGGGGTTGACCCCACCTTCTCCATTATGCACCTGATCATGGGCCTGCCTTCCCCAGATGGCCTACACCATCTCAAAACACATGCTGAAGTTGAATGGCACGTACTGGATGCAGCAGCCGCGGGTCACCACCGTACAAATGGCAGCGCCGATGGTCAGCGCTATCAAAGAGGCTTTGCTGACTTTCAATGTCCAAAATGGTTTCTTCCCGGAACACATCTTCGTGTTCAGGGCCGGTGCCTCGGAAGGCGAATACAAAAAGGTGGGCAAGACGAGAACGTAAAGAGTTGCAAAACGGAAGACCAAATCCATTTTGTTCTTTCATTAATTTTGTCGTTTTTCAAAAACTACTAGTTTGACCATTTTGTCAATCAAATAAATTGCAAATTCTGCAAAAGACAAACGAAAGATAAGCAAAAATTGCTTTTATCAGCATTACAAAAGAAGGCTTTTGTCAAATTAAAAGATAAGACAGAACCAACCATCCCCTTTTGTTGGTTTTTTGACCGGTTCGAATTAATTTGATGTCGATTTGAGTTTTTTCCTGCGTTTGGCCATGATGTTCTTTCTCACTTTTCTTCCCCCCCCCCCCCCCCCCCCTCCCCGTTTTTTTGGTTTTTGAACGGTTCATTGTTTGGTGTCCCCTGCCCCCCCCCTCTCCCTCCCTTTGCTCCTTATCACTTAATTCCATTTCATTTTGTCCGTCATCTGACATTCATTTTCTCTCTCTCATTTCTACAAAATAATATAATATATTATGAAAGGAGATCAAGCGCAAAAATAAGCAATATTCATTAAAATAACATTAATTCACCATAAATTAAAAAAGATGCGAGATCTGTTCATCGAAGTGAGTGAACAGTAAAAAAAGAAAGAACACCGATCAGACGGAATTCTTAAATTGCAGGACAACAGCCACAGCGCTGACGGTGACACCATCCAGGAATTCGACTTGCCGCCCCAGGGCCAGCCTGAGGAAGTCCGGGCCCAAGCGCAGGCTCAGTTGGACGGTTCGTTTCCACAGTTATTTTCTCTCCAAATGAGCCTTTGAATTCAGAACAACGCGCCTCTTACTTTGCCCAAGTTACCGAGGAACTCCGCCCGACCATTCCCACCAAGTTTTGGGCGTAGACCATCACTGAACTGACTGATTTGAAAGAAAAATTATTTTCTTTAAGACTTGAAACTCAATTTTATAAGCACTCGAACTTATATTCTTTTTGCTCAATTTCCAAGCTTATATGATTTCTTTTAGTGATTTTACACTTACAACCTTTTATTTGACCATCACTGAACTGACTGATTTGAAAAGAAAAATTATTTTCTTTAAGACTTGAAACTCAATTTTATAAGCACTCGAACTTATATTCTTTTTGCTTCCAAGCTTATATGATTTCTTTTAGTGATTTTACACTTACAACCTTTTATTTGATTTTTGATACCGATTTTACACCGAAATTTCTTTTGAACTAATTTAAATAGCGAATTCACAAATTTCTAGTTAATTATTACCATAGCCAGGGTTTTATTTTATAATATTTTTTGCATAATATAGTCGCATGTGAAACCCGGAAATCGCATTTTCTCCGAACAATTTGTAGAGTGAAAGTCATGAAAAGTCGAACCCCGGACCCGAATTCGAGCAAAAAAGCATAAATTCAAATTTTCGAATTTCTCGTTGTTTAAAATATGGTTTAGGTTTGGTCCTAGGTTCAAATCTTCCTTATGTTGTGTATAATTTAATTCATTTAAGAAAAATAAATAAAATAATTAAATATAGAACGTCAAACACATCAAAACCTGGAACTGATACTGTTAATATATATAATTTTATGAAAATTTTTAATTCGCGGCCACAGTCCTAACATTTCCTCATAAATACTTTTGTCTTTTTTTTGTAGGAAGGTATGGGCCCGGCCGCTTCGCGGCCTCGCACCCTTCTACATTTATTAGCATTTTACTCTTCTTTTTTGGCATTTTCTTATGGCCAACCAGCGGCACTCATTCTCCAATTTTTAGCATTTCCATCTTTGTAGGCTTAATCCCAAAAATCTTCGGCATCCCACTCATTGTGACTCGATTCTCTGGCATTCCAAACAAAATCAAAAACCGCATTTTAACTAACAAATTCTTTTCAATTATAGTATTAACAAATTCAAATGAAAAAAAACATTAACTAATAAAGAAAAAATTTCATAATAAACAAAAACAGGAATTTGAAACAAACGTTTTCCTCTTTCTTTTACCAGATTTTTAAACAAATAAAAGATGGGGTATAAAAAAGGGAAGGATGAGAGACAAATTTTCTATTGTCTCTCCCTTTCCTTTATTTTACTCTCGTTTCTTTTCTATTGCCATTTACTCTCCCTTTTTCCCTCTTCCACACACACGCACGCTTCCAACATACTGCTGCTGCACAGCAGTACGCGTCTGCCTTTCCCTCTCTCTACTTTTTTCAAATCATTTTTTAACGCAAAAACAATACAAAACGCCACACAAATTCAAACCGAGACACATACAAACATACACACATTCATCTTTTTATATAAGGACTGAGAGCCCAAAATTTACTCGCCGTGTTAAATAGTACCAGTATAACGAAAACTTTAAAACGTATTTATAGCCTTTTCTTTAGAATCCCTGAGTCGTTTAATAATTGTAGTCAGTAAAGACAAGATTTATTTAACGAAGGACAATGCCGCGCCAAATAACTGATATTAAGGTAAAGCGATACAAGCACCGATTTGTTTTATGCTTTAATTAACGTCATTTAGCAATTTCTGCTGACTGCTCGACGCAAAGACGCGAAGTCAGTCAAGATCAAGAAGAACAAAGAGAACACCAAATTTAAGGTGCTAATAATTCACTTTTCTCAGTCCTTTTTTCCGGTTAAGGTTCGCTGTACGCGCTTTCTTTACACTCTCGTGGTGGATGACAAAGAGAAAGCTGAGAAATTGAAGCAGTCTTTGCCCCCAGGGCTTCAGGTCAAAGAATTGAAGTGATTGACGCACGAAAATTGCATATGGTTTTTTGTTTTGTTTTTCCA
>CP049706.1:5880888-5894805 GCA_004148225.2 Heterodera glycines | reverse complement strand
CAGCGGAAGAAACAAAATTTGAAATTTTTGAGAAGACACGCCCTTATAACGAGACACCTTAGGCACAATCAGTTTATCTCACCGGATGACATTGCATTTAACGGTTCTAATAGGCTTTTTGCCTACCGAGGTTTTCTAGGGGTTACTGTCGAACAGCATCTACTCGAGACACGGTCAAGCTACAATTCCCTCAACTCCGTGTATAACTATGTACCAGAATAACGGTCATAGGTGCTATTTTCCCCTTGAACTTTGGATTTTTTATAAAAATATTACGGCTAACAGGAGTGGGCCTTCACTTTAGACCGTTCCACCCCGCTAGTCATAATCACTTTAATTTTTATTCAACTTTATTTAACAAAAAAAAACAACAATAAAATACAAATTAACAAAATCCAAATGGCATCACATTAAGTTCTTCATCGATTATCCCCTTCTGGCAGACCGGCCTGTACATTTTGTGCTTCTCCCTCGTCACCACTTTCGAATCCCGCGTTGGCCTAAATATTGATTTATTAATGATGCAAATATTTTGAAAAACTACCCAAAATCATTCTTGTAGACGAAGAACGCCGGGTCACCTCCCCTTTCCCGTAATTCAAAACCATCTCCCTGAATGTATCGTAGTGCAAAGTCTTCCTGTTGTCCACGTCGAATGTAATCCTAATTTTCATAACGTATTCAGTCTCCCCCGTCTGCTTGTTTCATCTTCAGTGCGTACTGCTTCGCCCCTCCACAAATATTCTTCAATCTCATAGCCACCGTATTCCTCGCTCATCTCTCCCAAATTTCCCCGTCGTGATCGGCTCCACGTTATCGTGCAAAACAAATACTGTCCGTGTCCGTGTACAAAATTTCCCCCATTTCCCTCGCTTCTCTCATAAATTCCAATAATTTTAACCTCGCCATACTCGTCGTCCTGAAAATTTTATATACAAATTATAATTTTTGAACTCACCATAAACTGATAACATGTTCTGGACTTGTGCTCCATCACAAAGTCCTCCTTGTCCCTGTAGATCAATCTAATCGCCTCATCCGAATATTCAACAATATCACATAATTCAATTTATGATCACACGCAATTTTATAAAATCCGACGCCCTATCAATCACCGCATTCTTGTTCAAACAATTTCTCATCGAAAACTTTCCCTGAAAGTTAAAATTACTATCGTAATTTATTTTAATTTTCTTACCCATAAACTATTAAGCATCAATTTGCTGATGTACGCAATCCCGGATTCTTCTTCACTTTAGCCAATTCAATTTATTCCATATTTTTCCTTATACTCTTCTCTCCAATATTCTTCTGCTCCCCGTCTCAACCCCTTCGGAAACCGCTCGCCTCCTCCTTCAGCTTCAAAAATAATCGCACGTATCCTTGAATAAATCATCGCCTCCTCTTCGTAGTGCCACGCTCTATAAAATCTGTCCACAGAATAACCGCATTCCAACGCCTTTGCCTGAAAATGTCAAAATTTTCTTAAAATTTTCCCACATAAGTTCTTACCAATTCAACGCTGGTATATGTCGCCACGTATCTCCGCTGTGCTCATCATGGGGGCAATTGTAATTACATCTCGTAGTTCCTTCTTAAATTTTGACGCACATCTCCAACACAACGGGAACAATAATCTCTCATCGCACTTCAACTGCAGAACCGGAATCCGCAACCCGCGGCGGGTTGACCCTCACTTTATACAATCCATTATACTTCAAATCCTCCGGTCTCGTCCAATTTACATTAATCTCATCGCTCTTCGGTATAATAATCTCCGGCAAACCAATCGGGTAAGCTGTACCGTAATTCACTGACGGATACAGACTCACAATATCGTAAACACTAATTTTTTTCTTCTCATCCGATTTCGCAAACAATTTCATCGGTCCCGTCCTCCCTCCCGCATAAGCCATCCGCGGATCAATCGGCCCCTTCTCATTCCTCTGTCGTCGAAGAAGTCCCTCATTTCCTCATCCTTTTTCAATTCCTTCTCAATTTGACACCCCTAAAAAGTACAATAAAATGTAAATGTCAAATAAACTTACCCAAACTTCTTCGACGTCCAAAGTCTTCCGCAGCTCCACAATCTCTCCTGCGTCTCATCGTTCAATTCCTGGGCCGTCCTTCCTCCAATCAGTTCCGCCGCCGGGTCATAACAATTCAAACATCCGTGTATGTAACATCCCATAACCTCAATGCATTTGTCCCTAGCTCCGTTATTCGCAATAAATCCATCCAATTTGTAATTCCAATTTGACCTTCGTCCGTTCCCCGCGTGCCGTATCTCAATTCCATCCCGCTTGCTCCGCCACTCCAAATACTTTATTGCCATCACACTTGCGCGATCACACCGCTCATATCCCTTCTCCGGCACAATCGATAACTGCTCCGTCAATAAAAACATTGCCTTAAAAATATTCATCGCACCCCCGCATTCGTACAACTCCTCGGCAACGGGTCAAATCCCTTCGTAATGTCGTTATCAATATCTCCTAAACTCAATAATTGACAAATAAAATCTCCGTGTCGTTTCGGCAATAATTCTTCAATTCATCCAAATAAAAGGGTGTCTCCTTGTTTTCGTTATACCTGAAAAAATTTTTTTGTTTTTTTTTTTCTTACCATTTTTCGAATTTTATAAATTTCCTTTTTCATAGATCCCGGTGAATAGTCCTCCATCGGTGGCAGATGTTCCAATCGTATTCCATAATTTTCTTTCTTGTTGTAGTAATAGGGGAAAAAGGGCTTGTCCTCACAGTCCAAATTAAATGTCGCCTTCAGCGACTCAAGCTTCACCGGCATCAATAAACATGAGTCTCTCCAAATCAGCTTGAATGTTTCTTCGAGTTTTGCACTTTAAATTCATAAATTTTCAATCCATTGATGAGCGGTAGCGGGTTCTTCCCGGTACGGCAGAGGTAATTAAAAACAAAATGACCTAAAATTTAGGATTTAAAAATTTAGATTAATTTTTATTACCGTCAAAACGTCCGGCGTTATGTGCAAATATGTACGTATCGTAATTCGTAAAAGCAGTTAAAATCCACTCCACAAAATCCTTGGTCGGCTCATGTCCCTCCGCCTCGCTCCAATCCTTGATCCTCTCCTCCCCACAAATTTTGCAATTCGTCCTGTTTTTGTCATCACAGCATTCCGTACACGTAACTCTCACCGAAATATAATTAATAACATGCTCCTTCTGGTCCCCCTTGTAAATAGAATCCTGCGATTTCCGAATCCTGTAAAAAAGACTATTTTGTTGTTTTGTTGTAAAACTTACCCAAACGACAATTCTGTAGACATCCTTTTCCTCTTTCCTCGATCGGCATAATATAACACCCCGCTTGGGGTCGTGGCTCACACTACAAAGCTGGCAATAAGTCTCTCCGCATTCATGTCCTTCTTCGGATTAATTGATAAGTTTTTCACAAATCACACAACGTTTCCATAAATTGCAAGTCTGATGTCCCTGATGATAATTATAGCATTCCCAATTGTAAAAGTAACGTCGACACTTCGGGCATTCAATCTTCACTCCACTCTCCTTTTGACACGGCACTCCGCCCACTTTATTGCAGTAATAACATCTCGCCCGGCACTCCAAGATGTTAAACATTGTCGAAAAACATTCACATCAATACAGAATTCCTCCCTCGATTAAAAAAGCAGACGAAATTCTTCAGACCATCTAAAAGTTCATATGCCGTCTCTTTCTGTCGCACAACATTCTTCATAAAACGAATAAACGAATATTTATCCATAATTACATCGACGACGCCAGTGCGTAAAAAAGGCAAAATTTATCAGTATTCACAATCCTAAAATTTACTTTATTTATTTTTTTACCTTTTTTTCGTTAAATTATTTAATTTTTTTTTGATTTAAAAAAAATATTTTTTTTTGTTTTGCTTATTTTAAATAATTATTTAAATTTTTTATTATTTTTTTTTCTGTTTTTTTTATTCACTACTGAAATTTTGATAGAGAAGAGGCGAAACTCCAAGACTCTGTAGAGAATTGGTGGATCGCGGAGATCAAAAAATCAGCCTGCTGTGGGAATCGAACTCAGAATCCAAGCTTTCTATGCAGTGCTCTTAGCACTGAGGTACGCAGGGCGTCCTTTTCACACTTTATTGTTTTTTGATCTGATCAATTAGATTCTCTGCCTCCCAAGCACTTGAGAGCCCGCATTAGTGCATTTCAAAAATTTGGCTGCGTTTGCTATGACTTGGTTATTAAGCAGAGCCGCCGTTCTTAATCCGTTGCCGAACCAGATTTTGCTTAAAAGCTTTTCAAAGCACTCATGTTCATGGCCACCGTGGTGGCTCGCTTCAAAAAAATCTGAAGTCCGGGAGAGGAGGGAAATAACATAAATGTGCGGAAAATGATGAAATTAAGAATTTTTTCAGAATGTGTCAACAAAATCAGGTAGACTCTCACATTCAGTGGAATATCTTTTTCTGCCTTGGTGTTATAGCAGCGAAACTTTCTTTTAAGAACCAATTATTTAGGCCCAATCATATGGATACTAAAGATTGGCATTTCTAGAATTTTTGACTGAATTAATCGTTTTTTGACAAAATTGCTTTTTTATGACGAACCACTAGAGATATGAGTAACTTTCTTTTTTGACAAAAGCGGGTTGTGCTCTTTAGGTACGCAAGCGTCCTTTCACACTTTTATTGTTATTTGATCTGATCAATTAGATTCTCTGCCTCCCAAGCACTTGAGAGCCGCATTAGTGCATTTCAAAAAATTTGGCTGCGTTTAGCTATGACTTGTTATTAAGCAGAGCCTCGTTCCTAATCCGTTGCCGAACCAGATTTTGCTTAAAGGCTTTTCAAAGCACTCATGTTCATGGCCACCGTGGTGGCTCGCTTCAAAAAATCTGAAGTCCGGGAGAGGAGGGAAATAACATAAATGTGCGGAAAATGATGAAATTAAGAATTTTTTCAGAATGTGTCAACAAAATCAGGTAGACTCTCACATTCAGTGGAATATCTTTTTCTGCCTTGGTGTTATAGCAGCGAAACTTTCTTTTAACCAATTATTTAGGCCCAATCATATGGATACTAAAGATTGGCATTTCTAGAATTTTTGACTGAATTAATCGGTTTTTGACAAAATTGCTTTTTTATGACGAACCACTAGAGATATGAGTAAACTTTCTTTTTTTATGACAAAAGCGGGTTGTGCTCTTTAGGTACGCAAAGCGTCCTTTCACACTTTATTGTTATTTGATCTGATCAATTAGATTCTCTGCCTCCCAAGCACTTGAGAGCCCGCATTAGTGCATTTCAAAAAATTTGGCTGCGTTTAGTTATGACTTGGTTATTAAGCAGAGCCTCCGTTCCTAATCCGTTGCCGAACCAGATTTTGCTTAAAGGCTTTTCAAAGCACTCATGTTCATGGCCACCGTGGTGGCTCGCTTCAAAAAATCTGAAGTCCGGGAGAGGAGGGAAATAACATAAATGTGCGGAAAATGATGAAATTAAGAATTTTTTCAGAATGTGTCAACAAAATCAGGTAGACTCTCACATTCAGTGGAATATCTTTTTCTGCCTTGGTGTTATAGCAGCGAAACTTTCTTTTAAGAACCAATTATTTAGGCCCAATCATATGGATACTAAAGATTGGCATTTCTAGAATTTTTTGACTGAATTAATCGTTTTTTGACAAAATTGCTTTTTTATGACGAACCACTAGAGATATGAGTAAACTTCTTTTTATGACAAAAGCGGGTTGTGCTCTTTAGGTACGCAAAGCGTCCTTTCACACTTTATTGTTATTTGATCTGATCAATTAGATTCTCTGCCTCCCAAGCACTTGAGAGCCCGCATTAGTGCATTTCAAAAAATTTGGCTGCGTTTAGCTATGACTTGGTTATTAAGCAGAGCCTCCGTTCCTAATCCGTTGCCGAACCAGATTTTGCTTAAAGGCTTTTCAAAGCACTCATGTTCATGGCCACCGTGGTGGCTCGCTTCAAAAAATCTGAAGTCCGGGAGAGGAGGGAAATAACATAAATGTGCGGAAAATGATGAAATTAAGAATTTTTTCAGAATGTGTCAACAAAATCAGGTAGACTCTCACATTCAGTGGAATATCTTTTTCTGCCTTGGTGTTATAGCAGCGAAACTTTCTTTTAACCAATTATTTAGGCCCAATCATATGGATACTAAAGATTGGCATTTCTAAAATTTTTGACTGAATTAATCGGTTTTTGACAAAATTGCTTTTTTATGACGAACCACTAGAGATATGAGTAAACTTTCTTTTTATGACAAAAGCGGGTTGTGCTCTTTAGGTACGCAAAGCGTCCTTTCACACTTTATTGTTATTTGATCTGATCAATTAGATTCTCTGCCTCCCAAGCACTTGAGAGCCCGCATTAGTGCATTTCAAAAAATTTGGCTGCGTTTAGTTATGACTTGGTTATTAAGCAGAGCCTCCGTTCCTAATCCGTTGCCGAACCAGATTTTGCTTAAAGGCTTTTCAAAGCACTCATGTTCATGGCCACCGTGGTGGCTCGCTTCAAAAAATCTGAAGTCCGGGAGAGGAGGGAAATAACATAAATGTGCGGAAAATGATGAAATTAAGAATTTTTTCAGAATGTGTCAACAAAATCAGGTAGACTCTCACATTCAGTGGAATATCTTTTTCTGCCTTGGTGTTATAGCAGCGAAACTTTCTTTTAACCAATTATTTAGGCCCAATCATATGGATACTAAAGATTGGCATTTCTAGAATTTTTGACTGAATTAATCGGTTTTTGACAAAATTGCTTTTTTATGACGAACCACTAGAGATATGAGTAAACTTTCTTTTTATGACAAAAGCGGGTTGTGCTCTTTAGGTACGCAAAGCGTCCTTGCACACTTTATTGTTATTTGATCTGATCAATTAGATTCTCTGCCTCCCAAGCACTTGAGAGCCCGCATTAGTGCATTTCAAAAAATTTGGCTGCGTTTAGCTATGACTTGGTTATTAAGCAGAGCCTCCGTTCCTAATCCGTTGCCGAACCAGATTTTGCTTAAAGGCTTTTCAAAGCACTCATGTTCATGGCCACCGTGGTGGCTCGCTTCAAAAAATCTGAAGTCCGGGAGAGGAGGGAAATAACATAAATGTGCGGAAAATGATGAAATTAAGAATTTTTTCAGAATGTGTCAACAAAATCAGGTAGACTCTCACATTCAGTGGAATATCTTTTTCTGCCTTGGTGTTATAGCAGCGAAACTTTCTTTTAACCAATTATTTAGGCCCAATCATATGGATACTAAAGATTAGCATTTCTAGAATTTTTGACTGAATTAATCGGTTTTTGACAAAATTGCTTTTTTATGACGAACCACTAGAGATATGAGTAAACTTTCTTTTTATGACAAAAGCGGGTTGTGCTCTTTAGGTACGCAAAGCGTCCTTGCACACTTTATTGTTATTTGATCTGATCAATTAGATTCTCTGCCTCCCAAGCACTTGAGAGCCCGCATTAGTGCATTTCAAAAAATTTGGCTGCGTTTAGCTATGACTTGGTTATTAAGCAGAGCCTCCGTTCCTAATCCGTTGCCGAACCAGATTTTGCTTAAAGGCTTTTCAAAGCACTCATGTTCATGGCCACCGTGGTGGCTCGCTTCAAAAAATCTGAAGTCCGGGAGAGGAGGGAAATAACATAAATGTGCGGAAAATGATGAAATTAAGAATTTTTTCAGAATGTGTCAACAAAATCAGGTAGACTCTCACATTCAGTGGAATATCTTTTTCTGCCTTGGTGTTATAGCAGCGAAACTTTCTTTTAACCAATTATTTAGGCCCAATCATATGGATACTAAAGATTGGCATTTCTAGAATTTTTGACTGAATTAATCGGTTTTTGACAAAATTGCTTTTTTATGACGAACCACTAGAGATATGAGTAAACTTTCTTTTTATGACAAAAGCGGGTTGTGCTCTTTAGGTACGCAAAGCGTCCTTTCACACTTTATTGTTATTTGATCTGATCAATTAGATTCTCTGCCTCCCAAGCACTTGAGAGCCCGCATTAGTGCATTTCAAAAAATTTGGCTGCGTTTAGCTATGACTTGGCTATTAAGCAGAGCCTCCGTTCCTAATCCGTTGCCGAACCAGATTTTGCTTAAAGGCTTTTCAAAGAACTCATGTTCATGGCCACCGTGGTGGCTCGCTTCAAAAAATCTGAAGTCCGGGAGAGGAGGGAAATAACATAAATGTGCGGAAAATGATGAAATTAAGAATTTTTTCAGAATGTGTCAACAAAATCAGGTAGACTCTCACATTCAGTGGAATATCTTTTTCTGCCTTGGTGTTATAGCAGCGAAACTTTCTTTTAACCAATTATTTAGGCCCAATCATATGGATACTAAAGATTGGCATTTCTAGAATTTTTGACTGAATTAATCGGTTTTTGACAAAATTGCTTTTTTATGACGAACCACTAGAGATATGAGTAAACTTTCTTTTTATGACAAAAGCGGGTTGTGCTCTTTAGGTACGCAAAGCGTCCTTTCACACTTTATTGTTATTTGATCTGATCAATTAGATTCTCTGGCCTCCCAAGCACTTGAGAGCCCGCATTAGTGCATTTCAAAAAATTTGGCTGCGTTTAGCTATGACTTGGTTATTAAGCAGAGCCTCCGTTCCTAATCCGTTGCCGAACCAGATTTTGCTTAAAGGCTTTTCAAAGCACTCATGTTTATGGCCACCGTGGTGGCTCGCTTCAAAAAATCTGAAGTCCGGGAGAGGAGGGAAATAACATAAATGTGCGGAAAATGATGAAATTAAGAATTTTTTCAGAATGTGTCAACAAAATCAGGTAGACTCTCACATTCAGTGGAATATCTTTTTCTGCCTTGGTGTTATAGCAGCGAAACTTTTTTTAACCAATTATTTAGGCCCAATCATATGGATACTAAAGATTGGCATTTCTAGAATTTTTGACTGAATTAATCGGTTTTTGACAAAATTGCTTTTTTATGACGAACCACTAGAGATATGAGTAAACTTTCTTTTTATGACAAAAGCGGGTTGTGCTCTTTATCAATCTATAATAAAGAAAAGACGACCTATTTTAATTGAACGTTTTGCTGGCCTACTGAAATTTTAATAGAGAAGAGGCGAAACTCCAAGACTCTGTAGAGAATTGGTGGATCGCGGAGATCAAAAAATCAGCCTGCTGTGGGAATCGAACTCAGAATCCAAGCTTTCTATGCAGTGCTCTTAGCACTGAGGTACGCAGGGCGTCCTTTTCACACTTTATTGTTTTTTGATCTGATCAATTAGATTCTCTGCCTCCCAAGCACTTGAGAGCCGCATTAATGCATTTCAAAAAATTTGGCTGCGTTTAGCTATGACTTTGTTATTAAGCAGAGCCGCCGTTCTTAACCCGTTGCCGAACCAGATTTTGCTTAAAAGCTTTTCAAAGCACTCATGTTCATGGCCACCGTGGTGGCTCGCTTCAAAAAATCTGAAGTCCGGGAGAGGAGGGAAATAACATAAATGTGCGGAAAATGATGAAATTAAGAATTTTTTCAGAATGTGTCAACAAAATCAGGGTAGACTCTCACATTCAGTGGAATATCTTTTTCTGCCTTGGTGTTATAGCAGCGAAACTTTCTTTTAAGAACCAATTATTTAGGCCCAATCATATGGATACTAAAGATTGGCATTTCTAGAATTTTTGACTGAATTAATCGTTTTTTGACAAAATTGCTTTTTTATGACGAACCACTAAAGATATGAGTAAACTTTCTTTTTATGACAAAAGCGGGTTGTGCTCTTTAGGTACGCAAAGCGTCCTTTTCACACTTTATTGTTATTTGATCTGATCAATTAGATTCTCTGCCTCCCAAGCACTTGAGAGCCCGCATTAGTGCATTTCAAAAAATTTGGCTGCGTTTAGCTATGACTTGGTTATTAAGCAGAGCCTCCGTTCCTAATCCGTTGCCGAACCAGATTTTGCTTAAAGGCTTTTCAAAGCACTCATGTTCATGGCCACCGTGGTGGCTCACATTCAGTGGAATATCTTTTTCTGCCTTGGTGTTATAGCAGAGTAGTTAGGGGCGTAGATTTGTCCGGATTACGGTAGCCTCCCATACCTATGGGAGGGGTGCACGGCCAACTGAGCGCCAGCCAGGTGAGCGCCGCCAAGTGAGCGCGGGCCATCTGAGCGCCAACTTTTTCAGTACTGAAACCAAAACCTATTGCGCGACTTTTTTTCTGAAACCCAAACCTATTGCAGGGGTGCGCGACTTTTTTTATTCGAAAAATTCTGCCGCAGACTAGTGGCCTCGAACTTTCGCTCTGCCACCAAACCCAACACACTACCACTCTGCCTCGAGACCAGTTGCCAGAAAAAGGATAATTGTCCACTATATGCTGCAAAGATGATGACGTCAACACTGAGAGGGGTACTGTAGTCCAGGGAAAATCGCAATAAATAAGTTGCAGGCAAAAGGACTCGAAATTTTGGTCTGCCACCAAACCCAACACACTACCACTCTGCCACGAGACCACTTGTCAGAAAAAGGATAATTGTCCACTATATGCTGCAAAGATGATGACGTCACCACTGCGAGGGGTACGGTAGCCCTGTGAAAATTCGTAATAAAATAGCCGCAGGCAAGCGGGCTCGAACTTTTGCACTGCCACCAAACCCAACACACTAACACTCTGCCACGAGACCAGTTGCCAGAAAAAGGATAATTGTCCACTATATGCTGCAAAGATGATGACGTCATCCCTGCGAGGGGTACGGTAGCCCAGGGAAAATTCGCAATAAATAATCCGCAGGCTAGCGGACTCGAACTTTTGGTCTGCCACCTAATCCAACACACTACCACTCTGCCACGCAACCACTTGCCAAAAAAAGGATAAATGTCCACTATATGCTGCAAAGATGATGACGTCACCACTGCGAGGGGTACTGTAGTTCTGTGAAAAAACTTTGAAAATACGCAAAACAAGACAAAACGCCACAATATATACATAACGCCATAATTTATTGAGACGAAAACCTTTCGCATTAGATTCAAATTCAAAATTTGGGGGAAAAGTGGCTTGGCGTCGTTTTTTTGTTTCTATCCTTAATCCTACCCTTTTTTCAAGATCATTCTTATTTTCTTTCATTATTTATTAACATGCATATTTTCTGTTTCTGTGTTTTACAATGCTGTTTAGCCAAACGAGGTATGAATTTCAACAATTTGACTACGCCGATTGATGAACAAACAATGATTGAAAACATGTCTTTGGATGAACCTTCAAACGAGCTAATATCTGTTGAGGTTAACCTTTATTAATATTATCAAATAGAAATAATATTTTAGAAAATGGACGAAGAACTGAACAAAAAGGAGGAGCCGTTCACTCTCGCCGAATGTTGAACAGCATTTGACCTGGTCGCGGTCATGTTCGACTGCAAAATTCCGGTGCCGTACGAGGAGGAGCAGAAGCGTTACGTTTTCGAGCACCAGGACAAGCCGCGTTTCATCTACATCAGCGAAGAAGGAGACCAAATTGAGTTCAAGGGAATTGTCAAGCAGTTTGGATACGTCCTAAGCGTTGAGACTATCTACTTCGACAAAGAAAAGGGAATTGATGAATTCTATAACTTCCTCCGTAACAATGTCATGTGTTTCTTCAGTGTTGATTCATAAAGTGCTTTGAAATGTTCAATTATTTCGCGTACTGTTTACTGTACAAATATTTCATACTTTAATTTTCCTCAATCTTATTTTACGATTTTTATTGAAAAAAATGACCGTCACATCCAACACCGAATTCCGACTCATCGAATGTGTGCCAATCCTTGAGGAAGTTGCTCGTGAATTTGGCTGTATTACGCCACTACCAAACCTTGGGTATGTTTCTTTCGTTTTACAACACTAACTCCAGCATACAGTAGCCATCGTGACTATCGTGTAAGCGGATGTATGATGATTCGCACGCTGACATCGTTGAATCGACTCTACATTTTCGATGCTGAAGACTGTATTGAGGTTAATGGAAAATATGTTTCATATTTTATTGCTATTTTAGGTGAAGGGTTTCTTAAGGCAAGAGGACGGCACGAGCCAAAAAGTGGTCAACGAATATTATGAAAAATATGATGGACTAAATGGATTTGCTGAATTTATTCGGAATTGGGCCTTACCTTTTTCTGTTTCCATGCCTTTGATGATGATGACACATCTGATGAAGACTAATTTCGTTAATATTTATTCTATGCTCTTTGTTACAAACCGATAAACAAATCCATCAGGGTTATTTGAACGATTCAAAATTTGCATAATATTTTCGAAACCCAATCCGACGGACATAAAATAAACGAAAGTAATTACATAGTGACCACAAACATTGGACAACACCGATTGAAACCGCCTCTTATTATAGTAAATCTTTTTAAAATTATCGGATAAATATTTTTTGATCAAGCTGATAGGCATCTCTCCATAAGAGTCAAAGAAGTAGGCAACAGCAGGAGACTGTGCCCATATCGCACACCAATGAGTTCCCGGCATACCTGCAGGGTCCTGAATGGAAATACGATGAGCGAATGAAGCAAAAAATAAGCGTACCAGGTTAACAATCAGACTGCACGGAAATCTTGAACACCTTGGCAACCCATCTGCGGGATATGTGCCGCTGAAGTACCTTTTCGTCGCAGGATTCTCAAAGAGAAGTCTGTCGATGAATCTGTTGTCCATTACGAATTCTTCTCTCTCGCAGGAATAAATAGGTGCCTACGGTTGCCGCCCCAGCCGCACCGAACAGATACACAAGACAGAAGAGAAAGTTCATTGGCGACTTCTCAATAACATCGTGGAAGCACATCACTATCCCGTCCCTCGGAGGCGTGTCCATCAGAATGTTTTCAGAGGAATAATTCTGACTCATACTGTGAGGTCACTAGTGATCGAACGGTTACGATCAATAAGAATGAGCCCGTCTGCCTCTCCGTACGCAATCAATGTAACTCCCTCGTTGGGTACTGCTTCAGTGAATCGGATGTTCACTGCAGTACAGCCCTCTTGATCAGCTCAAATCCTGGCGAGTCCTCCTGCGCGTTGGTCATTTGGAAGACATAGAGGCAATAGGCAGTCTTGAACATGCTGTAGCTGATTCCGTTGCTCTCCGTTGTGCACGCCATGCCGATGTGCTCTTGGGCATCGTGATATGCCCTTGCGTACCTGTTGTTCTTGTAGTCCAGGTTGTACGGGTACTGGGGATATGTCCTGCCAGAGGCCGTAAGCTCAATGTCCCGCACCTGAATAATCTGATTCACAAGCAGTTGCCATTTGCCACTCACGTTGTGGTGATTAAAATAGAAGGGATTCTTCTGATTATGGCCAATGTAATTCTGATTGGACACCAGTCCAATGACAACTCTTCGTGGCACCTCCTCCGTGAATAGGTTGGCAGAGAAGTCATAGCGACCGCCAGTGACAAAGAGCGATTTCATGAACGACTTCCGGATACCGTATCTGGCGGGTTCAGTGTCCAACTTCCTGGCAATGTCAAGACTCAGTCCCCGTCCATCAAATTGACAGTCTTCACGATCAGCCTACAGTCGACAATTTCAAGCGTGTACTTGTCCTTATTCGCAGCGTCCTGGTGGACCATAAAGTCGTCCGACTGCAGTGCGAGCTCAATGTCAATCTCGACGTTGCTGATCATGTACAAGTCCTGGTTGAATATGTCGGCACTCAGCTTGCTTATCGTTTGGAAGCTCTTGCTCTCCTCCACCGCTTTTTTCCGTTTTTCGTTCACTTTTGTCGGATCACTGTCTCGAAAATAGCCCGCCACGCCAAAGTAGGCATCCTTTGCCGCCGCAGGGTAACTGAGCTCGGTGTCCAGGTACACCTTGTAGCTGTACAGCTGGTTGGAGTCGTACACCTCACGCTG